>WOGO01009464.1:0-10198 GCA_015342085.1 Leptinotarsa defecta
TACTGAAAAGTCTTCCTCGTCGTAAATACTTTTTGTTGACGTTTCTCTCGAATGATAAATTACACAAAATGGCTTCATGGTCCGATAAACCAGAATTCACAACTATACATTCAACGGCATTAATATTTGTACATAAATAATCAATGATCGTGGAAAAGGAATTGGAGATTCTTATAGAAGTGTCTACGTGCATATGAAGGTCAATAGCAATAACTTAGTATTTGTAGATGTTGTATCAGAAAAGTTTATATTAAAATCACCTGTGACAAGTAAGGATCCATATAAAGAAAGCTGATCCCTTCAAAAAATTTGTCACATTAGATCTAGGGGTTCTGTACACACATATTACAAAAAGATTTAATTCGGCGAATCTTATGATTGAGAATTCAAACTGTCTTTCCATAATTAAATGATTCAATTCGTCAACCTTGAAGAAATTAGAACTTAGATAATCTTTAACTAAAGCAAGGGTGTCTCCACCAATTGAGTTAAAGCGACAATATTTTGAATCAAGCTATACTGAGGTAGAAATATTGGTTCTTCCGGTTTCAACCAATGTTTCAACCAATGATTTATGAAGACCCTCTCTGAATTTATGTTGACTTTATTCAAAAGCTATCTTTGCTTTCAGCCATTACGTTTTTTTCAGTATCATATTTTTCTTTGCTTGAAGGTACCATGACAAGCCTATGGTTCAAAAAGTATAATTCACACACTTAATGTTGTGGACAATTGTGGAACTCTTGTGGGCAATTCTTATAACTATGACATCTAAAAAGGCTAGCTCCGTATGTGAACTTAAAGTGAGGATATATTGTTAAGAGGTCCAAAATTTTCTACTTTACACAAAAATAGCAAATATATTTTTGCCAAATACTTTTTGGCCAAACACAACACCGTAATCATTCCTCAGCCACCGGATTCACCAGATTTGCCTCCCTGTGACTTTTTTCTGTTCCCAAGATTGAAGAGCCCCTTAAAAGGACGGCGTTTTTTGACGATTGAGGAGATAAAAACCAAATCGCTGAGAAAGCAGAAGGACATACCAAAAAGTGCATATCAGAACTGGAAAAAAACGCTGGCACATGTGTATTATATCTGAGGGGGGCTACTTTGAAGGGTACAGAATAAAAATTGATGAATGAATAGATTTTTTTGAGGAAAATGATAACTCACCCTATTTTTGAATAGAGTAGTATTTTTAAATTTATACCATTGTTCCTGAAAAGCTTTCTCAAATATTCAAATGTTTTCTGGTCTAGGAATACTCGAAAATTATTGTCACTCAAAGGTTATTCCATAATCCGTTATTGTTTTAGTTCAATAACCCTTCTATTGACATTGTGATGAATGATATGTCAAATATGCTCATTTCAAAATAGGGGTCATTAGTATCATTATTTCAATTCACAAATTTACTTGAAATTTTTAAGTAAGTGAACTATGTCTACTCCAAGCATGAGAACGATATTTTATATAATTCGCTACCGACATTGTAACAGTTAAACTATTGATATGGATTGTAAAATTGAAGGAGTTTCCTACAGTTTTGTCATGAAACTTTCCGGGCTTATCAACTTTCCGCACTTCAGACAACGTTTGGTTAGGAAATTAGCATCTAAATTATAAAAGTCATACATGCCCTATTCGCAAACTTTCCCTAACTTTTTCGAAATTTTACCAGGGCTATAAAAATCATACATTTTCATGTATGTATTTGACCCCCTAAAAATTTACTATAGGTTTATGTGTCCGGAAAGTGAAAATATTAATCTTTGACACTAAATTTTTTTCAGACAATAATCAAGATTGAAAGTGATTTTTCTCGAAGTTCGAATATTGACATGGTTTTCTATCAAGCTCTTCATTTGATTCATACTTTGCCAAATACCTAATTCTCAACTTGATTTCAGGCTGTGGCAAATTTAGTCAAGGATAAGCACTATCTAGTCAGAGTGGGAGTGAATTTTTTTCTGGAAGAGAAAAAAGTTCCTCTGGCGGTTACGAAGACTGTTAAAGAATTTCTTTTTGAGGGATACGACGATGAGATGTTGGAACTGCTACACAAATTACATGTTAAAGGAATCAATGTGCCTTTTCAGAAATTTGGATGGTTTGTAGACGTGAGTATGCCACAAATTTTCAATATTTAGCTCCTGTCCTTCCAAGCAGATGGGATTGTAGACTTATAGGTATTAAGTATGTTTTTTAAAATATTATAATGGTCAGGGATAAATGAATGCGCGTGAAAGAACTGACACTGCTTGCGGTTGTTGAAGTATATATTTAACGATTGTGTATTTTTATTCATAAGAGTAGATCAACTTTTTTTTATTGAATTATCAAATTTATCATTATCCAACCCTCTTTGAATATTTTTCTAGTACCTAAAAACAGTACCTAATATAACTATTCTCAATCCAATATTGAAAACCTTTTTAATTGATAAAAATGGCTATTCTCTTGAATTTCTATGATGATTTTATCTCTTTCCATATATTCTTCGTTGTTTGTTCACTATGTTATTTGGTTTGTGTTTTTTTTCTCACTAATTCATTTGCATGTAATTTTACTTTGACTTTCTTCTTGTTATATACCAGATGACACAGATCCATGGTAAACCCCCCTGTTTTTCTTTATTTCTCAAACTTTTCTTTTGAATATTGAATATGATCACGAGAGATTTTTTTCCAACTTCTGGAAAAGACATCAAAGATCGATTTTTAAATGAAACACCTTGTATACTATTACATTGTTGATATTTGAATTATGGACACGACTTCACCCCTTTAGATCTTTCAGGTCCTCACGGGTTATCGAGAAGTTGCTATGAAACAATAAAACAACTGCTGTCATTTTGATGAACTGTTATTGTTAATAACCGAACACATTGTTGGAGGTCGTATTGATAACGGAAATAAGTTGGAAATGCCTCTTCGTGAGTACATTCATTGAGCTAAATTACGGAAAAATAGGTAAATAAATAAAGAATTAACGAGGGGTGTACTATGAGTCTTAACTCTGTTCTTCAAGACGCTTGATGTAATTTCTCTCCCGACATCATCGTACGGGTTATTGTTTCTAGTACAACTGCAAATGCAATATGTCGACATTCCCAATGAATAAGCTCGCTTTTTTTCCTGTTATGAACTTGTGGCATTTTCAAATCATTTCTGTTATTAATACGATCTCCAACACTGTACTCGGTAATTAACTAATGATAACAGTTCATTGAAACGCCAAAAGTTGTTTTATTTTGTTTTATAGCAACTTCACCGATAACCCGCGAGGACCTAAAAGAGGTCTAAGGGGGTTAAGTCGGGTGATCTTGCTGGCCACCTGACAGAACCAAGTGTTCCAATCCATAATTCAAATATCAACTATGGGGTATCATCAGATCGGTTGATTTCAAAAATATAATAGTATATAGCGTGTTTCATTCAAAAATCAAACTTTGTGAGTATATTCAATATTTAAAATTTCGTAAAAATAGCTTGAGAAATAAAGACAAAAAGGGTGTGTACCATGAATCTGTGTCATATATTTTTTCTCTGGTACTTTATAACAAGTGAAATGAATATATTATTATTATTATGAAAACATATATTTTTCAATTGTTTATACCCAATAACATGATTTGCTGAAATCTTTTCAATTTTCATTTTCATTCACTTATGTACGTTCATGTGAATACTAATTTTGATGGAATTGAATTTTTTTTTGAGATATCAAAAATTGTTTCTGAATGAAAAATAATGCTCATTCATTAGGTTTATTATGGGCAGCAATACAACTTAACTTATTTTATTATTTTTATGGTTACAGAGAAATAACAGTGCAGAATATGATGGCCTGTTCAATATGAATAATGGCCGTGATACTATCGACAAATTAGGTCTTGTAAGATTTTGGAACTATCAAAATAGTGTTCCTTACTGGAAAGGGCAATGTGGAAAGGTCGAAGGAACTACAGGAGAACTATGGTATCCACCGAAAGACACAAAAACCATAAAAATTTTCTCTAATGATCTTTGTAGGTAAGGATATTCGAAAATTCATGTGTCGTATTTGATAACAGAAAAACAAATTTGAATATCAAAATGAAACCTGAATTCTAATTCAATCCGATGGCGTATTTGAGAAATGCCTCTATCACCAGAAATATCAACCCTTTCCAAAAAGGTTGGTTGGGTAACAGGATCAGTTATTGTTACAAAAACAATTGTTTTCTTGTCAACGTTTTGAATTTATTTGAATTCTTAAACGCTTGAAAAGGAATTTATTTGGACATTGCCTAGTTTAGGCCCCATCACACTTTAATTTAACTTTTAAATATTCAATAATTTGATATTAGTACTACTGATGAAAGGTTAGGTTAGGTTGGGTTATATTTTAATTGTGCTGTTCAACATTCTTATTTATTTTATAACTTCATATAGATTTCCAACACCAGAACAAAACTTAAGGTATCTCGACGCGCGTTTCGCTAACCAAGTTAGAGTCCTCAGAAGATCATTATGACATTGTGACAGTCATAATGATCTCCTGAGGAAGCTAACTTAGTTAGCGAAACGCGCGTCAAGAAACCGTAACTTTTGTTCTGGTGTTGGAAAAGTGTTTTCAATAGATAGGGTATCACCTAGTTTAGGTCCCAGTGCAACTAGCCAATGAAACTATAATATACACAATTAAAATATCACCCAACCTAACCTAACCCCAAACCTAGCCTTTAATTAGTATAAAATTAAATTAATAAATATTTAAAATTTAAAGTGTGCTAGAACCTAAAGCAAGCAATGTCCAATATTAGAAACCAACACTACACTACACAATTGACATGAAAACCATTTCATTTGTGTAGTGTTGTTAGTCTTGAATATTTTGTTAGTTAAAGGATCACAAAATATTGCTTCCGTTTTTAAAAAACACTTGTTTCACCATACAATGGCTTCTTCTAGCGTGTCTAAAGCGTGAAGAACGCTCGAAGAAGCCATTGTATTGCGAAACATGTATTGCGTTCTTGTAAAACTGTTGAGTGAAAATCTCACAATAAAGTGTTTTTGTGAATACGTTGGTTATGGATTTTCATAAAGTATTAGCCAATCCAATCGTATAAATATTGCTTCATTCACTTTACACAAATTCAAGACTACCAGTTGTATTCAACTCATATAATCATAAACAAATAGTTCAAAGTAAAAATGAAAGAAGTCAACAGTTGCAAATCAATAGACTCATAAAAATATCACCTCAATTATATTTGCTGATGATACAACTTTGGTTATAAAACTATGATCTGTTCCTTAATGAGAGTAAAACTTTATCATTGTATACTAATACATGAACAACGGTAGGAAACTCTAGCACTGTCAAATATTTGGGAATGTAGATAGGTAGTTACTGACGCTGTTCTGAACATATAAATGCTCTCTTTGGAGGAAAGTTAGTAAATACTATATTTGCTTGAAAAAAAATAAGAGATGTAGTTGTCCAACAAGCAGTTCTAACTATGTATAACTAGCTATTCCATCGACTTATATTTTATATAGTGTTGTCCTGGGGTGACTCAGCTCAAAATACATTTAATACAAATATTCATTTTACAAAAGGTAACAAACAGTAAGAAGCAGTTTTGAAGATAAATGGGACTCAAGTTGCAAACCAACTTTTCTAACCCTAAAAATAATGGCATTATTTGCAGTCATTGTGTACCCAGAAATTATTGAACATTAGAAAAAAGACAAAAATAACCTAGTTATTTCATAGGCAAGATAAAAAATCTACTAAGATACATATACGCCTCTTCAACAGCTTATCATCTCATTTCAGGAATTTACCATTTACTCTTTTGAAAGATAAATTGTTAACATTTCTTTGTAATCAGTGTCTGTACAGTATTGATGACTTCACTGCATTGATGACTCGAAATAAATGTGCAATTGTTTCATTTGAAGGAAATAATCAGTATACTTTTTTCAACTTACGAATTGATGTGTCCATTAATGTACATTTCAATAGGATTGTATTAATATTTTTATTTTGAAGTTTGTGTAATGTTTCATTCGAAAGTTGTACTTAATTGTATGAATAAACAAATATGTGGACAAGTGGACAGAACATATTGACTGCCTAGCAAAAAAACTATCTAGTCAACTATTTTTGCTAAGGAGACTCAAAAAATCAGTTAGTCCGGATGTGCTTCTGATCT
This sequence comes from Leptinotarsa defecta, assembly GCA_015342085.1. Taxonomy (NCBI): domain Eukaryota; kingdom Metazoa; phylum Arthropoda; class Insecta; order Coleoptera; family Chrysomelidae; genus Leptinotarsa; species Leptinotarsa defecta. The sequence goes on from WOGO01009464.1 coordinate 6,209, forward strand.
CATATTTCTCATTATTCCATTCTCATGTATCTTATGGAACTGTGTAATGGGGCAACTCTACACATGCTCATCGAATCATGACATTACAGAAACATGCTGTAAGAATAGTCGCCAGTTTAGGTCTTCGGGATTCTTGCCGAAATTACTTTCAAAAACTCAACATATTAACAGTTCCTTCTATTTATATTCATTTGAGTTTACTGGAGATTCACAAAAATTGCCATAAATATCCTAGAAGTGACACACACCATACATATAATACTAGGCATGCTTCTTTCCTTCTAAATAAAAGATTTAGATCAGAGACTTCATCTCGAAACAGTTTACTATAAAAATTTGAGTTATACTGAATTTAAATTCAAGATAAAAAACTTTCAATAGCTCACAGTCTCTACACAGTGAACGAATATTTTCAGATACCGACTATATGTTGACACAATAATTCTCAATATACTTTTTTATTTTTATCTTATTTGTGTAATATCCTGTCTGTATATTTGTTTTTTACATGTGGCTGTATATGTGAATGTATATATGTATGTATGTATATATTCATTTCATATTTTTATTTATTTTGATAAGGTGCTTTGATTGTCACATATATCTTATAATTGACCTGCTACAAATAATTTTTCTTATAACATAATCAAATAATGAATTATTATTATTATTATGTGTAGCATAATATAGAACAAGTCAGTATAGTACAGTATTAGTTTAAAAAAATATTTATAGTCAATATAATTAATATAGTTATTGATGTAAGTGCATGAAAGCATGTAAAAGGACTCAATATAATAATATTGGTGGTTAATTATTTGTTATTACTATTTCTAACATATTACACAACAAGTTAGGTGTGAGGAACAGTTTGTTGATGTGAATTTTCGATTATATAAATAAGAGACTCAACTTATAAACAGATTACAGCTTGCAGATCATAAATGAAAACATCTAAAAACAATAAAACAAGTGGTTTGATGGAATATAAAATATGAAAATATGCATCCATACATAAAATATTAAATCTGTGTCTCCCAAATACTTACTTATAGAGTGGTTCGCTTATTTAATAAGATATTTTTGACTACTATTTCGAATTCATTCAAAGGAAGATCTTTCTAGCAGTTTGGTAGGTGATTAAACAAGGTTATTGCCATGTATTTTGGGCAACGTTATGTTTTTTGGAGCCGGTGATTTTGTACTTCCAGAACTGCAGTAATATCTACTGTTTCCCAGTACCCTGAATGAGGCCAGCTCTATTTTAGCATACATCAGTATATGCATGACATACAAAGAATGGAAAGTTAGAGCTTACTCTCCTGGCCACTCCAACGATATTTCTAACTGCTCTTTTCTGGAGTTCGAGTACCCTATTGGCCTCCTATAATACTCCCCATACTATGATTCCATATGTCATTACTGACAGAAAGTGTGCAAAATATATAACCATCAATACAGATTTTTCGACGGTCTTCCTGAGTTTTTACAGGAGATAACACTTTGAAGCTAGTTTTTTGCACACTTCATTAATATGGCTACTCAGTCCGTGTACATGCAGCCCAAGGAACTTCGTAGAAGGTGCTTGAGTGGACCAGATATTTTGATTTCTTTATTGGCCTTCAAGACTGTTTGCTCTACATTAGTCCCTGTAACTATGAGGAAGATGTCGTCTGCATACATTATACAACTTTCATTAGAAATGTCATTCATGTGTGTCAGATATAACAGAGGACCTGAAAGAGAACCCTGGGGAACCCCTACAACATTTATTGTTTTCAATAAAGTGTGATTGTTTGCTTGAATATACTGCATCCTGTTTGTCAGATATCTTTTTAGCCAATCATGTACCACTCCCCTGAAACCCTACAGTTCTAGTTTTGTTGAAATAATTTCTTGGTTGACACGATCGAATGCCTTGCTTGGATCCAAAAAGGTGCAAACCACTTTGTTATCTTTGTCTTACTCCTCCGAAACTCCATTTACAAGCGTCACCACTGCATTTGAGATTGATTTGCCTTTTTTGAACCCATATTGATTCGAGTTCATCAAATCGAACCTATCCAAGTTAACAACAACGGGCATCTAGATGCCTGTTGATTTGTTGCAAAATATGATGGGCGACTGCTGATTTTTCTGATTTTCCGTAATTTAGGTGCGCTAAGTGTTTCTATATCTTATGTTATCAGATCTGTTAGTACGTCTATAATATTTTGCATCGCAGTCCTTACATTTGATTCTGTAAATTCCAGATTTTTCCGAATTCTCGACACTGTCCTTTGCGCTGTAGTGTATGTTTACCACTTTCATACCTAGTTCCTTGAAAATCACGAATAACTTTGGAGAGATTTCAGGAAATCCAAAGAACATGGTCGAGAATTCGGAAAAGTCTGGAATTCACGAAACAATTCAATGTGAGGACTGCGATGCGGAATATTATGGACAGACTAAAAGGTTTATCAAACTGAGATTTAAGGAACACTTAGCACGCTTTAAATATAGAAGATTAAAAAAATCAGCAGTCGCCCAGCATATTTTGCAACAAAACCATTCCATAAACTTTAGTTCATTAACATTAGTTAGACAAGTTAACAACAACAGGCAACTAGATGCCTATGAGAGTGTAGAAATAAGTAAACATAATCATATTATGGATAACGATGGTGGACCAATACCTAATACTATTCTATATAGCTTGTTGAAGAGATATTTCATTATCAGATTCACCTGACTGTTAGATTAGGCAATATTTAAAAATTAGTTTTAGACTAGTAGGTAAGGCAACATGTGAAATTGATTTAAGACAACTCTAGTAATATTCATTACTGCAACAAAGGTTCCAAACAGTGCATCACTAGGTTTGTAGAATTGACCGTTGGTTGCCGTTTAAGACATAAACTGAAATGAATTTTCACAATTTCATTAAATATGTAACAAGTGTACAAATAAATCAGTAATAGATACAAATAATAATAAAAGTTCGGGAAAATTTAATAATTGCAAATATTAAGTAAACACACATTCTTTTTTGTATTTCTACCGCCTACCGTGAAGGCTACGGTGTGAAAAATGTCTAGAAATGGAAAAAAATGTGGAAGTGCTGTAATTATTATCATGAATTAAAGTAGTAACTCATTATTCGCCGCGAATGAATATAGAGTCACTATTAAATGTTTCCAAATATCTGGTTTTCCTGGCAAGTAAAGTGGCAATGAGAACTTTCCGCTAATGGTATCAGTACGTCTTCCAGAGTGGTAAATAGCCAGCATTAATCCAGCGGTTTGGCTGGGATTCATTACTCCAAATCCTGCCAATATAATTTCATGTCCTAAATTGTCTTTTTTTACTTTTACTGACATACATCCGCCTAGATCTACATATAGGATTACATGAAGGTTATTGATAATCACAAAATAATTCAAGGATAATTTTCAGAGCACGTTGCTCAGTAGTTAGTGAAGACAATATGTTCGATAAATCGAGGGTGTTCCTTGGTTATTTGGTTGAAAATATAATTTATATTAATTCTGAAAATTTCGAAAACATGCAAGCTTAAATCATAAACAAAAAAGTTATTGCATTCTCATTTTGAAAGTCTACAATAATGAAAAAACATGTTTGTTTCAAGGTGGTCGACAATATTTCGTAGTGTATTCCATCAGTTTGGACTTCCGTTGTCTAATATGATATGAACTGATTTGAAATCCCTGAAAATATCTGTAGAAAAACATTTGAAAGATTAACCGAAAAACAACAATTTTATGAAACAAAAAACTGAAATTACAAAGAAATAACATAAAATTAAGAGATTCCAAACCAAATTACGTCACGACGTTCCGATTGCACAACATAACAAAAAAATATTTTTTTAATGTTTCCTACACTAAATTAGTCAATTTCTACTAATTTTGGGGTGATAAAAACGAAAATAACAATGAAAAATTTTTATTAGCTCTGGTTTTTGAGATACACAGTACTTAATCTTAAAGA
>WOGO01009465.1:0-10198 GCA_015342085.1 Leptinotarsa defecta
AGACAACGAAAATCCGAACTAATGAAATGAACCGTGAAACATTGTCAACCAGCTTCAAACAAACCATGAGTATATGGCTATAATATCGAAATCAAAGTCCAATCGTCCCAATGGAAGAGACCAGGAGAGCCAAGACCAAAAATAGCACGCCAAGTTCGATAAAATGTGAAAATTTTCCTCACTGATTTCTTCGAATACCATGGCGTAGTGTATCAGGAGTTCTTGCCACATGGCCGTTAGATCAATAAGGAATATTGTCTTGAAGTTATGCCCCGTCGTTTGCGGGAAGCAATATGAATAAAACGTCTGATATTGTGGAAAAACAATTAATGGCTTTTGCAACACGATAATGCACCTGCTCACTCGTCATTGTTGCTCGTAATTTTTTGGCCAAAAACAACACCGTATTCATGCCTCAGTCACCGTATTCACCAGATTTGCCCCCCTGGGACTTTTTTCAGTTCCCAAGATTGAAGAGACCCATGGAAGGACGACGTGTTGCGACGACTGAGGAGATAGTCGCTGAGAGAGCTCATGGACAAACCAGAAATTGCATATCAGAACTGCTTCGAGGATTAGAAAAAACGCTGGCACAAGTGTATATCTGAGGTGGACTACTTTGAAATGGGACGAAGTAGAAATTGATGAATAAATGAATATTTTTTGAAAAAAATTAAAATTCGCCTTATTTTCTGAACAGACCGTGTTGAAGTAATCCATGTTCACTTCATTTTGATTGATCTTGTTTTTATGATTTCTTGGAAATCGTTGTTGATTAAATGAGTTAATGTCATTGTTAATACATAAAATGTATCGTTTGTATATTCATGAATTAAACCTGGTTCAGTAGAGTTTACAGTTCGATTTCCTACAAATTACAACAGACCGTAACGATGTAAGAATAAATATTTGATTGAACGTTTCGTGTCAACACGATCACCAACATTTTTTTCATTACAAATATTGATAAAGCAATTAAATCACAACTTATTGGTGGTACCACACATTATCAATAATAACAAATTTTTATTACGGTCCTGCCGTTAGTTCTTTTGTGAATTGTTTTTATTTTTTTTAAATGTATTTAACTATTGGCATACCTCAAACATTACCCAATAATTTCGATTATAAAATACCGCTAGGCAACGGATATTCGTATTTTTCCTTCTTGTAAATTTTTGTGGCACAGTAGGTCATCCTTGTTTCGAAGCTGAAATCTCCTGAATCAATGTTAATACGAAATATTTTAATTCTCAATACTAGAAGAAACTAAAATATCGGTTTTGTTCGACATACGATTGTTGTGAAATTTGGTACAATGAACCTTTTTCGTGAAGTACGAAAAATCACTGACTAGCAGCGCTTGTAGTTCGGTAGGGACAAACACTGCCTAATCCTCATATAAACAATTGGTAAAGTACAATTAAAAAAGAATGTTTTTACCAGAAGAAAATGTTCCTGGAGCAAAACTAAAATTTGCAACTGTGAAGGATAACAATGTTGTAACATTAAAACGTTGGCTTGTATGCCGTAATTTAAAAGTAACTGGAAAAAAAGTGAATTAATAGACAGGTTAGTATACAGACTAGTAAAAGAGTAGCGGTAGATTCAAACTATAATAAAAAAATTTTTAAATAATTATGAATTTCAGATTTATTTCCGAGTGAAATATGAATCAAATATAGATGGTAAAGAAATAAATTTAATTAAATATAATAAATGAATATAATTTAATAAACGATTGAGGTTATTTCTCATTCTAATAAATGGTAAATAACTATGAAAAATTTACTATTCATTTCATGTTTAGAGCATAAACATGAATAATTATTTATTTTTTGCGCTGTTAAATCTACTCTCCTTGAAGCATGTATCCATTTCTTACATCTAACCTCATTAATATGAGGTTTTATAAATGGTATAAAAAACAGTTTTCTTCCGAATATCGATTATCCGATGTACAATTCGCAAAACAGCATTGCTTCGTTGGCATTATACTAGCACGAAATAATTTTTTATATCAGATTTATATTTTTAAAACAATAAATTAATATTACGTAAATAACACTGTTTTACATGTGAATAGTTTGTTTGTCCCTACTGCTAGCGCTGCCTCTCATACTATTCTCAGGAAAAAGGCTCATTCTAGTCATATATGAATGATTTCTTGTGTACAAATTAGCGGGAAGTTTCTGGAAAGTTCCCGCTAATTTTAACAGAGTGGACTGTTTGAAATGGGACCTTTGTCACTGTTTTTATTTCTCATGTCACACTGCTATTTCCAGACTTTTGAAAGTATTCAAAAGTCTAATGTCAACAATATTCATTTATTCTACAGGCATTCTCCAAGGCATATTGAACAACACTAGACTTTTCTGATCTCTGGAATTGGATGTGCATCTTGTGCACCTTTGATCCTCTCGTTTAATCTGGCACTATGTAGCCTTTGTCACAGTAGTCACAGCTTAGGGGTCGTTTAAGTATTACATAAGCATAATTATTACAATTATTTACCCCAAGTATTTTTTAGTAGCTACAAAGAATCTTGAAATTTTTCCTTTCTCGTACTCTTCAAATAGGTATTTATTCAGATCACCTAGTTTAGACATTGTAGGTAACAGTGTATGCATGTAATCGGCGCTGAAATAACAGAATATAAACTGGCTCCTGGCAAACAGAATCGGGCGGTCGTTCTTGGTGCGTGGCGCGCGGAGACTTCGTTTATTGCCTGACAACGGCGAGTCAAAGTCACATTACACACCACTTTTTGGTTTAGAAATCGTGCGTTTCACGTGCGTGATACTTCGTTATTTTTGCTAAACCCCCTCCATCCTTTCAAGCCTAACGTGATTAATGGACGGCCCCTTACCCCCCTTCCATGCTTACATAAACATTGTGATATACCATCTAGAATCTAGACTCCCCGCCCCAAGTAATCAAAAAAAATACGGTGTTTACGTAATACTTGAACAGCCCCGACATTTCATTTCCATGTTTCATTTTTAGGATTATCCTACACTTGATTTGAACAAGAATTTTCGAAAGCTACTTTCAAGGTGTTTTTTTTAATTAGATATAGTCTCTGGTCGGTCGGTTCGACGTGGGTGCTTTGTTCACTCACTCAAATCGACCGCCGTGTTGGTCGACGTTTCAAGCCGCAGGCTGAATGATCGATTTCCACTTGCTATCCTCCAACCCGTATTAGGAATCACACGTTAAAAGGTAAGACCTCGTTAGTCCTGAGCTCGCACAAGTTTCAACTTCTGAGGGTTGTCGTTTGTAGGGGTGCGACAGCTGGTTAACGGAAAAACATATTTTAAGTGTACAGCTTGTCAAGTCTCTTCCTAGATTTGACAACCTATATTTTATTTCATATTTTTATTTCATAGGTTTTTCCTTTAAGGACATATGAGTCCAATAATGTATTCATGGTCAATCTAGTATCACTGATGAGACCTAAAGCAGTTGAAATAGCGATCTTTGGTGTTGGATCACATACACTTTGTTTTTGGCCTCATATTCAACTAAATGAACTTCCACTCTGTCTTTTTGAAAGGGTCAAAGATTCATAAAAATGTTCCTAAAGTATCTCAACTCATCCACTATAACATTTTTCTCGAAATGGTATCTATATTTACTTATGGAGAATGTGAACTTAAATAAGCATATGGACAAGAAAACATGGTTCCATTTTTTCTTGTAGTGGATGATGGCAGAGATTAGGAATATATCTGTTAGTAAAAGTTATTCTTCTCGGAGCAGTGAAATATCTGCTCTGAGGTATCTTCTCAAAGCCATAAAATTATTCCTATAGACATTAAAATCTACACCCTGGTTACTTCTAATCACGGAAACGTCTAATTTTGATGATTTCAGTTCCATACAAACAGGGGTATGTTGAGTCGAAACAAGGGTCTGTGTTAAAAACCAAAGTTCGAGGAAAGTTATGCAACTCTTACTTTGCTTGCAGTTCAACTCTCATGATTAGATTAGTTATGAAGGGGGACAGTGAGTTTCTCATTCAAAAATTAGTAAAGATAATTGAAGCTGTACAGTTTCAATAATATTACGCAATATTTCTCTATATCATGGCATAATCCAAAGCATGTGAAGCGACACTAAACTTTTCTGGACTATGAAAACAGCGTGCTATTTAAAATGTTTTGATTGTTTGTTGCTTCTCCAACATATTGTGGCACATTACTGATTAACGGAAAGAGATGTAATAGTTTTTTTAGCTTATTGGTGATTTGACAAACAAATTCTTCAAATGAAAAATGCTGAGGTTTCTAGTTCACATATAAATAGTTGGTTTTCTAAATGATAGCACAGATGAAATAACTATAACTTTCATAAATTATATTTACAAATAGTTTAACATTTTTTCAGCAGGAACATTATTATTCATTATTCAGTGTCCATTTCCTCTGAGGAGTCAGACTCTTCAGACTCCTCTTCACTTCCCTCATCACTCTCGGAGTCAGAACCTAGCCATTCCAATGAAGATGTGTCATCCTCGATGATTGTCTTCCATTCTTCATTTTTTTTTAAATCCAAAGAATAGAAATCACTGAATGTTATTTGTTTATCACCGTCTTCATACATGCCCCCATACAAGTATAAAACTCCATGCTTTATTGCTAGCCCACAGCTAGCTCTAGGAGAGGGTTGGAATAATGTGGAAATATGACCATTACTGAACATTTCTGTACTTCCTGAAGTTGCAGGTGCTGCACCCAAAGTAACTTTGAATATGCCATCATCCGATATTGTAGTAGATTCTATTTTTTCCTCAATCTGTTCTACTTCCATATCTTGTTCATCAACTTCGTTGTCTGTGAAATAAGTACATTTTTTAAAAAAGGTATAAATACACACAAAAATTTCACTACCATCAAAATTTCACACTCACCATCATTCATTTCTTCTCCATCTTTATTTTTCCTTCGTCGTGTTTTATCTTTTTCTTTTTTGCCACTGAGACTAACATTCTTCCAAGTGAGCCTTTCCAAATCCAGTTGATAGAGGTCATTAAAGAAATGTCCAGCAATATTTTCTTCATCATCTTCAGTATCAAAAACTCCTCCATAACAATAAGCTGATAAGTTATTTGAGGCAGATACAATGGGCATGCTACATCTAGGCGAGATATGTATACCTCCTATTTTTGTTTGAACCCATTTGTACTTTAAACCAGTAACATCATTTTCTGGAAAAAAAAAGAGTAAAATTAGATGGATAAAAATAGTTTTAGCAGTAAAAAAAGACATTTAAAAAAAATCATCATACAGAACACAACCATGACACTGATTAATTACACATATAATATATATGGATAAACAAACCTTAAAAAAATATTTGTATACAACAAACAGCATAAAAAATTAAAAAATACTTATTTTCCTTCCTGATTCATGATACATTTTTTTAAAATAAGATCAACATTATTTTTTTAAATTTCTTCTGACTAGTTATTATGAATAAAAACTTCATTATGAAGGAGTAATAATTTTTTACTTAAGATGCACTGTTTGGAACCTATGGTGAAGTAATGAATATTACTGGAGTTTATTCCCTACACCTCAACACGTGTTTCAATCACCAAGTGATCATCTTCAAGAGAAACATTAAACTTGAAGATGATCACTTGGTGATTGAAACACGTGTCGAGGTATTAAAAATAACGGTTTGGTATTGGAATTTAACTCTAGTAATATTCATGTGATTTTTTACCAAAATTTGACTTGATTCTCCCTAAATCAAAATCATTTAATTGTGTTTTACTTAGGAGTACTAAAATTTGAAATAAATATTGATACAGAATATTTGGTATTGTTTGAAGTGAGTGAATACATTAATCATATTCAAAAAAACACTTTATTGTGAGATTTTCACTGAACGATTTTACGTTTTTTACAAAAACACGTTTTTGTAAAATTCTTTAGAGAAAATCTCACAATAAAATGTTTTTTGAATATGTTAGTTAAGGATTTTCATCAAGTATCGGCCAATTCCATCATATATAATACATAATTTGGAAATGCACTTCTTTGTTCCATTTTGTAGCGGTTTTAAGGGTCTTGAAATATGAATGTGATTTCCACATTAAAAAAAATATTCTGAGTTTTAATATAAAAGATTGAAATTTATAATTCTCAAACTTTGTGATGATTTCTTATTCTTTATCAAATTCTGACAACTAGTGATATTCTCTTTCTCAGATACATGATATGATTTGACCATGAGAAAATTGAATATTTTGAATTTTTTTAATTTTAAAGTTATAAGTCCAATTAAGCATTTCTGAAGTGCTTGTTTTGGATTTATTCTATACCAGAGGTTCCAGTGTTACCTTTTACTCTAAACTAATACTTTCACACTAATGAAGCAATAGTAAAGAAACTTTCAAACTTCCATATTCACCTCTAACTTAGTATTGTGAAACTGCCAACAAAACCACACAAATCCTTGTGCTTGTAGAGTTGTCTACTTTCAAAGGTAATTCTGGTTGTTATGATGATAATATACTTAAGATCAATTTTGAGGAACAAAAACAATGTATAGCTCTGAAATGATGAAGATTTGCAGTTGTTTATAGTAACCATTCCTTACTTTCTGGAATTAAGATGAAAGCGTCCGTGAGCACAATTCCTTTATCCACATCTTTTTTGATATTTTTTTTCAAGTATCCCCCATAAACAAGAATTCGCCCATCATTCATGGCTACCATACAACAGCCAGACCTTGGAGATGGTGCTGTTCCACTTGGTTCCAGTTTTGTCCATTTGTAGGTTTCAGTATTGAAGGAATATATATCATTATAGTATTTATAGCTCCTAAGATTATCGTTGTAACCACCAAAAACAAATAACTGTTTTTTGATGAATACCATTCTATGCCCACTTCTTGCACTCGGCCCATTGGGAACTGTAATTTTTTCCCATCTTTTGGCAGCAATGTGAAACAACCACAGATCTCTGTAGTGGTAAAATTGAGATTGTGTGGGAGAGGCGAATTCTCCTCCAAACACCCATAGCTGACCCTTGTTGGCTGAAGTTACAACCATTTGATGCCCACATCTTGGAGGAGGACCCGCAGGAGCTTTCACAGCAATCCAAGTATTGTTAGGGATGTTGTAGAAAAACAAATCACTGTACAAATGAGTCTGAAAATGAAAATTCACTGAACACGATATACTAAAGCATAATAAAGTAAACGTATGTTTTAAAGGAGTGCACTAGTTTTAAAGTAAGTAAGTAATTTATTAGTGCCTTATGTAATTCAGCATTTACACAAGTCAATACATTCATACGTGTTTATAAATGGACAAGTTGAAATTTCTTACGAACAAGAGACACCTACACATATTCACAAGAACTGATACTCATAGGAGTAAAATCAGTTTGTTTCATTCAACAAATTCAAAGTTGCGGGGAAAAATTGAAACTGTGAAACTTGGAAGTAGAGTAAAAACGGGGAGTTTAGAAAAAATGTTTCATTCTACTCTTGAAAAAATTCTGGGAAAGATCTATGAAGTAGTCTGGAAGTTTATTGTAAAGATCAAGGTCCATCAAATTTTCCCTAGATTTATTCAACCTATATCGAAGACATCTATGGTTTGAATTTTTGGTTAGAATTTTCCTTGTGATGAATTTCTAATATGGAATTATGAATGTTTCATATTTATTTCTGTTCGCCAATCACCAACTCAATATCAAAACTTGGAGCTCTAGGATACTTTTGGAATTACACTTACTCAAAGGTCAAAAAATCAACTAATTCTGGTAATAAGAACTTTTGAAACAATACCCTTTTTTCATAATCCCAAGCTGTGGACCTTTATTCACACATCAGTTAACCTGGCACATTTTGAGTTCATTCATCTGCTTTACATTATAAGAAATTTAAATAATATAAACCAATTTTTGTGGAGAAGAGGGGTTTTTCAAAATGACTTATCTTGTTGACGAATTGTAATATCCTTATCTTCATGATTGTAATATAATGTTGGTATCACAAAGTAAACACATATCAGGAGTGTTAATTCATCATTCAAATCTACAGCACAACTAACAGGTGTTTTGATTTTGATGGAGTTTGCCGTGGTGTTGACTATAGTATGATTCAATTTTATAAGGCTGCTAATAACCTTTAAAAGGATCATTTAATTACACAAACAATGTTTATAACAGTATATTGTTTGCTGGAAAACTGAAATATGTGACTGTTAAAAAAAGTCGTTTTCACTATTCATATTATAACAGTGGCCGTATCTCCATAAGAAAACTGGAGTGTGAAGTTCTGACTTAAGATTTGTGATCAAGGGACAAAAAAAAACAATTATAATAAAAATTTTGTCAAAAAATAACCCGTCATTAAAATTATTCTTTACCATATCAACTAACATACCTGACCTCCATTAAAATATTCTCCCCCATACAATATGAGCTGGTCTTTGTTTGGGTGAGCAACAAGTGTGAAATTCAATCTTCGAGATGGAGGTTCAACCAAAGTTTCTGTAACTTGCAACCTTTTCTTCTCTTCCTTTTCAATTTGTGCTACAATGCATTCAATATCATCCTGAAATGAGTAAATATGATTAATGAACGGGATTAAATCATGAAAACCAAATTACCTCTCCCATAGCTTTCAATTCTTTTTTCATTTTATGAAAATCTTTTTTCTCTGTTTTCGCCTGAGTCTTTTCAGCACCTTTTCCTTTCTTCTTGTCTTTTTTATTTTTACCCATCTTCGAATATCGACTTACCAACAAGAAATAATGAAAATAACGAGTAAAATGAAATTGTTTACAAACACAGAAAAACTTATTTTCAATCTAACCACAGAATTGACAGAATATTGGAACACCTAACCCTCAGAGACGTAACCTTAATAAACAAAACTGTCAAAACTATCTGTTTCTCTCTAACACTTACTGGTTTCTGCTTTCGCTCCAGGCTTTTTGAATCATGTTTACTAGTGGCGTGGGTGTACAACAGTATCACCAACCACTAAGCAAAATCCTATCGTGTTCGCATTACACTGTTGGCGTAGAACTCGAAACGACAGAACTCATTGCATAAAGTGTTTTCTGGCATTCAATCGTAAACGAATGTGTATTCAAAAACGATTCGCTGTGGTTGGTTACCTCGTTACTCTTGTAAATTTGGATAGGAGGAGGAAGAACAAATGCGCCCGAGACGGAAGCAACGTAATATAAACTTAAAAAGAGAGAGAGAGAGAGAGAGCTCGTCATAGAAAACAAAATGATTCTCTCAACCCATTTATTCTGCCAATATCAGTGTCAAATGTTTAGCGATTACAATTTTTTCATTTTACGATTCCTTCGAAAACCTAACAAGATTCCGAACATTAACGAACCATTTTTTTTTTGACTTTGTATGACTCTTTATATATTTTTATTTCACCAAACATTCTATGTGTGAATTGATAAATGATATGATTAATATAATTCAACAATTTCATTCAACAACAAGTTGTTTACACCTGTTAAACCGTAACTATTTCAATGTTCGCAGCTAACTTTTTCTTGAATCAATCTTCGAACTGACTAATTTTTAAATTAATTAACCTTTTCTGCCTCTGCAATAACGATTGCCATCTTAATTTCATTCAAGATAGAGCCCAGTATCCCTACCCTTCAAACGTGCTATTCGTCAGAGGGACAAACGAGGCACAACTCACTGTGGCTCTTGTAACGAGAAGAAAGTTTTCAGACTGACTGGGGTGTTTGGTGAAATATGTATTCACCTGCGTTAACGGAGAATATGAGAGCCTCACTCGGCTGAGTGTCTGGGCGATTTGTATTGGGAGGGGTTGTCTACAACATAATCTATAGTTCCCCTAACTGAAGGATCATCGTGAGTTTCCACATTTCGAGAACTCTGGTGTACAGCGTAGGAGACATATTTTTTTCGCAAATTCTTCTCTTCATTGGAGAATCTTGATACACTTGATACACGATGATACATTGTCAGACCACTGCGCGCAGCTGACAGAATACGCGACGGTAATCAAATTTACACTGAGTTTCAAATTCAATTTTTTAATTGTATCTGTAATTATGAATTGACATGTTGTATACATTGTACTTACATGGTCTTTAAAACAAAATGATTTTTTATTTCGTATGTCCAAATGAGGTCTATTTCAATATGGAGGATGAGAACAGTAATAA
>WOGO01009467.1:0-10198 GCA_015342085.1 Leptinotarsa defecta
ATGTTGAGACAAAATTTCGATATTTAACTATAGTATATGTTCTAACTTTACTTTTTTGTAGGTGTTTTTATATTCACATTTTATATTTCTATGCTTACATTTTTATGTACTTTTCACAAGCTTTGTCCACAAGATTTATTCTTAATGACAATAAAGTATATTATTATTATTATAACTCCAGTAATATTCATTACTACACCAAAAGTTCCAAACAGTGCATTATAAGTACATAAGTGGAGAACAAAATATTTCATTAAAGCTGATAAATGTATATTTTTCTTTTTTTTTGTTTGTGTATCTATTTATTGGCTTTTCAAACGGACTGTGGAAAAATTTGCTGCAGAATCTAAGGGTTCTCCTTTTGTTTACCTTCATTAGATATTTATGTATTGAAAAATCACTTTGTTTTTTTTATATTTTGGTAAACAACAATGGCTTTATTATTATGAAACACTTAGAGTACTTGGTTCGTTTCCCCATTACTTTTAATAATGTCTTCCGCAATTGTAGAACAAACATCAAGCATAAAAACTTACAGACCACGACCAACCGTAAAAATTTACACTCTTTGAATCAATAAGTGTTATTTTTTCAAATATAGGTAATTGATGATATGAAAATTGGCAAATATCTACATTTTTTGTATCGGTAATTATTAGACACACATTATATCATCATTACTACATTTGGAAATATTTTTTCCAATAATCTGACTTCATTTTCGCTATATAGGTGCAGCTAAATGTACTACTGCAATCTATCTAGCTTAAAATGGAGTTGTTACCTGTTGGGTGTTATTGGTTTATTCTTCTCACACTGTTGTTTCTCATATTCAGCACACATGTTCAAAATTTCTTCCAGTCTTTGCTGTTCTGCTTTTTCAATTTCTTGCTCTTTTATTCGATCTTGTTGCGCCTAGAAAGAGAATATAAACTGAACACTTACTAATATAAATGATATTTTTTATGTGGCTGGTTTATCTTGAATTGGGTTATCTAAACAAGCTACAATGTGAACAGCTGGAGTCAAAGAGAAACACAAATATGTTGAAACACCAAACCACAGAAAATAGCTGATTATTGACTTTTATAGATTAGAATATTTACTTTGAATACCTCATTTGCAGATAAGAATGTTTTGATATGGTAATTGGTCGCGTGGAAAGCTGTCATGAATTATTTCAACTTCCCAATGATAGATGGACCATGCATCCATTTTATACACAAAAAAGTAATAGGTATTTTGAAGTTGTTGATTCTGTAAATGTGTAAGAAAATGTCATGTATTTTTCTATGAAACCATTTATTCTCATAAAACTTTACACATAAGTATAAGAAAAAAATTATCCTTAGAGGTGAAGAATAATAGAAAATCAACTTTTCTAGATGTACTTGTTACTAGAATTCACAGTTTAACGAATATCGACCCAGGCCAAAAGATATAAAATAAACATAAACTGTATGTATGGTGGGGGATTTATAGAAGATATAACACGTAAGGCATCAGTACACTTAGAAAGGTTACCGTGAGAATGGACTGCTTATTCAATAGATTTGACATTATAGCCGCTTACCAGCCAGAACAATCAAGTATTGTGTGAGAATACCAACAGATAGAGAGAAGCTACTGTCTTGTCTAGGGGATATATTTAATACTATGCATAACGAGTGTCACTGTATCTCCACTATGAGCACTTCCAAGTTTTGACAACTACATCTGCATATCATGTCAGTTTGTACAAGTTTGTACAGTTTGTACATTTACTACATCAACATCCATAAGACTGAGAACAATTACATCAGACCAGGAGAAACTACAAACTTGAAGCCCGGTTACTTGCCCTAATTAACAAGAAAATTACATCAAAATACTCGTGGAGAAAAAAAGAAGTTCAAATTTACAATGTCATCCAAGGACTGTAACTGTTTATTTCACTCAACCTTGTAATTTTTGTTCCAACCTATTGGTAAAACGTAAAAAACTCTCCCCAACAAAGTAAAAGAGCATAATAGAATGAGTAAAACTCGAATTTGTTAAAATGATTGAAAAAAAACTGTATTTAAAAATGGAGCAACTGCCTAATAACCAATTTTTATTGAACTTTTTCTTAGAATAATTAATTAGTCATTAATTACTAATATTTGTATACATTATTATTGAAAACTATAATACCAGTCAAAAATATATTCAGTTTGTAGTTTGGTATACTATTACACTCTCTTGCAGAAGATAATGTTTAGTGAAACAAGTGTTGCAGTTGTGTGAAAATCTCATCTGATTAAAAAACTCATCAGCCGAACCCCAGAGAGTAATTAACTAGGCGCAAGTAATAGGCCTCCATGACAAGGATATAAAAACAATTCCAAGGAGGGAAAAACCAGTCTTTGTATACTTTTCTGATAATGCCAATTACACAAACAGTCGTATTTGCATTTTATGTACTCAATTATTATAATTATTCACTAACTGATCAATACAGGGGAATTTTTTTTTGGCTTCAACTCGACTTTTCGGTATTGAATTTTTATTTTTATTTTTTTTTAGAAAAAATAAGTGTGCAGCTTTTGTAGGAAATTTAATTTGCTACAAAAAAGTTCCTTTGATCAAACACTCTTTTCAATCAACAGTTTTTGAGTTGTAGAGCTGGAAAGGTGAATGTTAATTGAAACTAAATTTTCTTGAAATTGGAAATTTTCAGTCTTACAGAAAATAACATTCACAATAGAGGCTGTGAAGTTATAACATTGTTTTTTATAGACTATAATTTCCATTTAGTGAAGAAATATAAACTCAATGTACGAGTATAAGATGTTAAAATGACTAATTTTTTTTTTCATTTATGAATCGGTGGCAACAATAATGTTTGCTTATTAGCATTCGGAAATTGCTTTATATGTATTTCTACAACTTGCAATAAGTTTTGTTCCTGTTCCTCCTCGTTCATCAGTATCATTTACGACACATACATTTTTAAAAATTATTAAGCATCTTTATCAGATTTTCATTGATCGGGATGTAATTTTAGAAATTCAGTAGGAAGTTGAAATCGCTCAAATCATACAAATTTTTAGTAATGCAAGAGTCAAATTAAATTTGTAGTTTCGTTAGCTTTTTGATTAATTGATTGCATAATTTCAATTTTGATTTCTGAGCTCACATTATCATCGAAAAATTATAAATCTATGAGTTCTTCAGAATCATGCTTATACATTCAATAATGTTATAAAAATACAGGTAATCAAGTAATAAATGGCTATCGAAAATCATAGTGCATGGTGTATCAGTCCAGGATCCTTAAAAGTAGTGTTTTCTATGAAACAGTTTCCCGAATACACTGACGCTAGTTCGAGTAAGGATAGAAGAAGTTTAAATTTCAGTTCATTGAGATTACGATTTCGTTGTAACCATGGATTAAAATTTATATATACAAAATGCCATTTCTAAAATCAACCATTCCATGAATTTATTGTGAATAATATTTATGTAATATCAAAATTTCCATGTTAAAGAACATTTGGTATCACATTATTAACATTCCAAATAGGGTAGGTCACTTTCAGAAGGGGTGTATTTCAAGGTAATTCCCTCTTCTACATTTCACAATTGCCATTATTCGTTGTGCCCAGAAATACTCAAAGGTATAACTTTAAACGTTCAAGTTCAATGTTTAAAGTTTATTTCTTTAGATTTGTTTACTGCCAGTATTCAAGCATAGCCCACTGACTAATAAGAACGTTTTTCTTCCTTATTCAGAGGAATCAAGCAAATTTCGGATATGCTGCAACTTAGGAAGAGGAATGAAATACTCCCAACGCCCTTCGTGGTATTAGCCAGGGTAGTAGTTGTTTTCCGATAGGCGTCAGTCCATTCAACCTACTGTGTAGGTATATCTGAGACTGGTTTGAACGTTTAAAGTTCATTTTTTTAAATTTTCTAACGTAAGCATTGAATTTATATAATCATCTTTCATTTTTATGTAATAATTTTTGGTATACTACACACTTTTAGACTCGTCAATATTTCTTAGTTTTTCTTATAACAGAACTGACCTGATTCCTTTTCAACTCTGCTTCGTATTTTCTGTGAGCAAGATCTTCATATCCATCCATGTAATTGGTGAGTTCGCCAAGTGACCCACTTCGCCTATGGTCAATTTTTTGAATATTAGAAATTGGACTGGGCGTTATGCTTCTCAAAAACCCTCCAGGATTTCTATTGAAACTAGGAGAAGGAGTATTGCCCCTATTGATGTTAATATTTTTGTTAGCATTCGAGGATTTATTATTCAGTTCATTATGGTCAAAATTGACATTTTGACTTTTAGGAATGCATCCGTTTTCGAAAATAATAACTCTATTGTTTATATTTTTGGTTTCATTGACTGTAACATTAACATACTGACTTTGATGATGGGCTTTCTTTGATAAAAGTTGACCTGGAATTTTCACTTGATGCTTCTCGTTGGAGTTCAGTTCTGCATAGTTGAGGGCACTTTGCGGTAAGTTTTTAGTGAAGCTATTCAAGTCCGGTGGTGCTTTGCCTAAAACGTCTTTTATTGGAGTGTTTACGGTAACAACGTTCGATGGGAACACTTTGGGCGATATCGACTTTTTGTAGTTTTGTGCTGCCAGATATTCAAATTTTGACACTTTGGTCATTATACTAGACGGGGGTTCGTCACTGCTACTATCGGAAAAAGACTCCCTTGGGCTTTTCCGAGGCGCGACTGGAGGCTTCTTGTTGAATTTCGTCTGGTAGGAGTTGTCGGGTTCGAAATTTATTGGAGCCATAGATATTCTTGGGTTAGGTAGAACAGATTTAATGAGTTTTGCTTCGGCAGGGTGATTGAATCTCAAGTAGTTCGATCTTCCTATGGTGAGCATAACACCTGAAAATGAAAAAAGACTAAAATATTTTACATACATTATTTATTAAGGGCTATTTTGAAAAAAAAAAGTACAATGAAATTGCATTTCATTCCGATAAACATACAGTTACATAGACATACTTGGAGACTGTTTTATTGGCCCTTTCAACATGTGACAGCATATCCAATCTATACTTCAAATGACACAAATTATAGATGATTTACCAATGGTTATACAACTTAACTATGGTTGGTAAAAAATTATTTGACAGGGGCCGTTTCAAACTATAACTATATTGCTCCGATAAATTGGCCAGCAATATAACCAAACCCAGCTCCAGAATTAAATACAAAGAATGTTCAGTTAGTATCGTAATATAGAAAAAGATATTCAATCCTGGCCTCGGGTAGGTATGTATAGCTGTCTTCATAGCAACAAATAGAAATTTCAACTTTAGAAATGCGTTCAAATATACTTATGTGAAAACAAATGAAATGAAAGAGATGTAAAATGTTTGCTTCAGAGAAAATTATTAACGGGTGCGATTTTGTAAATATAATATACCAGCAAATGCTCCTCAGCATGAAACTATTTAGTAAGTTACAATGCTGTGTAGAGTACAGACCTAGAGATATAAAGAGATTCAGACGAAATCTCTAAAAAAAGTATTATAATTTCTTCGAGTTTTAAGATAAACCCTCGAATCATTCGAGTAACTGTTTGTAGTTCTACTTTAGGTATAAGGTTAAGTGTGTGACTATTCTTATACAAATTTATTTGTCGACAAAAACTACCACTACTACTATAAGCAACAAAAAGCTATGAGTGTGCAAGGATCATTAATTTCATATATTAGAATAAGAAAATCCTCAGTTATGGATAATCATCAAAGCCATCTCTTGTAGACAATTTCATGACCGAATTTGAAAAACTATTAAGCAACATCCTATGTTCAAAATATTGATATAGATATGTTGACGATATTAGGGCTTGGTTCACAGGAACACATTGACAATTACCGTCGTTTCTTCAATACATTAACTCTATTGACAAAACTTTTTAGACCTCAAATTACCAAATTAACAACAAATATGATTTCGCAATTTACCACCAGATACAATTATCAACAATCATTCTAATCACCCTCATTAAGATGAATGAACGGCTTACCATAACATGATTTGATTTGAACTTTAACTCACCTTAACAAAAAACTATTCAAATAAGCCATCAACCAAATATATCCTGACATTAAAAATACACAAACATATACAAAACACATAATACCGGAATCTCATCAGAAAAAATAAAAAAAAACTATTAATTAAACAGAATATTACCAAAGTACATACTATTACAAAGATAGGTAAACATATAAAGAACAACAAGTCATACTCTGACAAGGATAACAAATCAGACACCCGATTTGTATCCAGGCATGTAAATCGTACCGAAAATTTTATAAAGTTTAATATAGGAAGAACCTCTGAAAATTTCAAAGCGAGAATTTCAGAACATGAAAGAAGTCTTAAATATCCTATTGAACAACCAACAATAACTTAATCATTCACCCTTTTTAAACTTGTTTTCATGAAATTCAAAGAATTGTTATTAATTACTTACTGTTTAAAATTTACCTGCTAAACCAGAGTATCGAACTATTGAAATTAATTTGGCTCTCTAATTGCTGTTGTAGAATAGTTCAATGCAGTAATTCAACTGAGGAAGCTAGCGTGTAATGATACGCGTCTTGAGTGATGTTCATAATGTGAAAATTGTTTAATAATATTGTCATGGATGGTGTTATTCATTTTCATCAAGTAACCTAACCTATCAGTGTATTCATAATTTAGATATGAAATCTCTAAATGAAACATGGCGGCACACAAGTTTTTATTTTTTCTTTACCTTGGGATAAACGTGTTGGACTCGTAACTTTCACCCCATCAATAGACAAATTCTCAGAAAGAGGATATATAGTAACGATTCCCTCACTGTTTTCGATATGGCAGTGCAAAGGAAGAACACCAGTTCCTTGGACATGGATGTCTGCTCGAGGACCGCTGCCTAGCGTTACACGACCTGAAAAAAAAAGCATTTCCATATATCGCTACTCAAATTTCACCTCAGTTATACAAAATGTACAAACAACAGGGTTGAATATAAATAATTTTTGGGACCCATATTTTTTGTAGAAACTGTTGCATTTTCGAGTACTGAGAAGAAGTTATTTTGATTCAGCATTTTTTTGATAAAATAAATTGAAGCAACTTGTGTGCGGTAATTTCTATGCATGTCGACATCTACCATTGAGTTGATTAATATATTGTGTTGTACACCATTATTTCTATATTGCATTTGTAATCTTGATTTTTTTTGTGGTCTTTTCATTCAATATTTTCAGTATGTACACCATTATTTTTATATTGCATTTGTAATCTTGATTTTTGGTGGTCTTTTCGTTCAATATTTTGAGTATGGGCTTTATGTTTCAAAGTTGAATGAAAAACACTTTTTCCACACCAGAAAAAAACACGGTTAGCATTATCAGTAGATGATGGAAGTTAAGCCTATTTATATATCATTACCTCGCGTAACGAGGTTTATGGTGATATATACCATAAACTAATGTATCCCAATTTCACTGCAAATATCAAAGAATATTATAAGAAAACTTGAAAAAATTCTCACGTTTCATGGCATTTTTCTGTGCAAAAGTGTCCGTTTACTCAAACTATCTCTGAAAATATACAGGATCACCCTCTCTTTCATACGAAGGATACATAAAAATAAATAATTACATTCACAATATGAAAAACCCTTCTTTATGAAGGAAAAAATATTTTAATATTCTTTCAGTTTGCTGATTTTTAAATTGAAAGGTTCCGAAAACCGCAACACGTGTTTCGCTATAAAATAGCTTCCTGAGGTAGAAACGTTTGATTAACCCTTCCTGATGACAATCACAGTAAACTGTTTCACTAAGTTGATAAGGATTTTCATCAAATATTGCCAGATTTTTTCAATCCTTAAAAATGATGAAACATAAAACTGTTTGTAAAGTTTTTGGAAAAGAATAGTTTTGACATTTCACTTCTCCATCTTCGGGAAAATTTTACTTCATAGGATACTCACAGATGTTCGAAATTTTTTAATGATAGGAATTCAGAACAATTGTCGAACTCAATTAGTTTTTGAGATATAGCCTGTAAAAGTATCAAAATGATGATGTTTTTTTCACAACTGACATTTTGAATATGGAGATAAAGATAAAAGCCGAACAAAAAAATGACAGCCGCTTTCTGTGTATGAAATGCATTGACTTTGACATTTAAAATTTCCTTTAAAAAATTTACGGGGTTCACACGGATTTTCGCGATTTTCTCTTTGATGATACTACATGATGGTAGAAATTCAGAACAATAATTTTTTCTGGCTCAATTAGTTTTGGAAATATAACCTGTCAAAGTCTTAAGTTGGAGCGAACATCTAGTGAATTGAAGGTCGACTTTTTCAGCTGTATTGCCAATGGCATAAATATGCAGGAAATTTTCTGTGAAGATTCCTGCACTGACGCCTGTCGGATATAATCCAACGCCGTTCGTGGTATTAGCCAGTGAAGTAGTTATTTTCTGATAGGCGTCAGTCCATTCAACCTACTGTGTAGGTATATCCGAGACGGGGTTGAACATTCAAAGTTCATTTCTTTAGAAGACATTTTATTAGTTATAGTCAATTTGACTTGTCAACGTTTCTACATAATTTCATAAATTTAATGTTGTTCCTACTCTCGACATTATTGATGCTGCTGTGACGTATGCGGATTGACTAGTAATTGAATTTGTAATGAATTATCGAATATTTCAAACATAATTATAATTGATAATTTCTAATTATGTGTGAAGGCCATCAGCCTAAGCATATGAGCCTTCATCGTGTCAAAGTAAAAACAAATTTGTTTCAGCAACAGATGTCATTCTTTAAAATAGATTCAATTGAGTGTTCCCGATGATGTAAAGTGATATTAATTGTATGCAGTTGTGTTGAATTAAATTCAACAGGGAATATGCCGAACCGTGTGACCATATAATGAGCTTGTTCCTCGTAGAATACTAAATATGCTCGAGTTGAAAATCTGGTTATTGCGTATTAGATTTGAATGAATTTTTTTCATGGAGAGATTATCCTCTGAGAATATCAATGAGCTCAGCTCAAAATTAATTTTTCTTGAAGACCAGGTTTTCTATGCTGTATATTCAAGAGTGTTGTTTAGTCGGACCGAAACAAGTTTCCTCACCCATATTTATTGATTTTGAATTCAATCAAGTTTTGACCTTGATAAAAAAACAATGTGAAATTTTCACTTGACAGTTTACAAAACCGCAACACGTGTCTCACTATACAATAGCATCTTCAGGCGTCACAATACTGAACTAAACAAATTCTGCGTGATGATTTTATACTAGTACTTTGAATCCTAATGACTATTACTATTTGACAAATGTCTACCTCATAAATTCATGACATGAAATATTTACGTTTCTAGGAACAGCTCAAAATTATTTTTAATTCAATGACAATTTCTACTCTTGTAGCGAGGGTCTTATAATGGGAAACCCCCTGAGTCCTTTGCTAGCTGAAATTTTCATGGACAACCTAACCTAGAGAATAAAATCCATACTACTAGTCTAATTGAAAATTGTTTTTACTGGTACAGATATGTAGATGATATTCTCAGTCTGTTTTACTGGTGCAGGTCGGCATCTGGATAAGTTTATTGAATTTGTTAATGCCATTCACCCTTCCATTAAATTCACAACTGAGATAGAGGTGAATAACTTCATTCTCTAAACTTGACTACCACTAGAATCAATAATAAACACGATTTTGCAATTTTCCACAAATCATCCATTTATCCATATCAACAAAAGTAGCAGCATTCAATAGTATGATTCACAGACTATTGAATATTCCCCTTTCAGAAAGCAATTTTCAAAGAGTACTGATGTTCGTTAAACAAAGTACTATCAACAGCGGTTGAGAGGTGGATATTATTGACCTAATTATTTCTAAAAAATTGCAAAAAAGAGCTCTGAACCAGGTCTGTCCGGTTTAAAAAAATGGTTGTTAACATTATGTGACTCTAATTTACTTTGTGATCCCACTAATAGATCGCTTTCTTTAAAAAAAATGAATTGGACGTAGGCTACAGAACAAATAATAATTAGAGTAAATTCATTCAACACAATAAAGATAAAAGTCCAGTGTCGGATAGATTGGTAGTATAGTCGTACAAGTTGACATGTGGTTCTTGTTCTAAACTTTATATT
>WOGO01009468.1:0-10196 GCA_015342085.1 Leptinotarsa defecta
ATGAAGTTTTTGAAAAAAAATTAAATGATTTATTTTATAAATATATGATATCCCTCCGTTTATCAACTAAACCAACCGCCACTGTTTTATGGTCCAACTTACTTCAAATGTAAACAAACTCTCCATAACCTCTCATTCATTACCCGCCAATAAGTTTTACAGAAAATGATAGTACGATACTGGTTTCAAAATTCATGGTTTGTATTGGAATGGGCATGGCAACTCTATTTTTTATTATTACTCTGAGTACAGGTACTGTATAGACACGGCGACTCGATGTCTTATTATTACTCTGAGGAGTCTAAGGTGCTCTTAAATTTCATCCTAAACAGGATTGCCAATTTTGTATTATAATACAAATTTATGTTTTTTTGAAATGTGACAGGAATTGAGTAGAAGTGTAATGTAGTTAAGTAATAAAATCTGTTATCGTTGAAACTTTGAAATTTGAATCTATTAACCTTATTAAGTGATGCGACCCAATGGTTGCCAACTGCGGTAAAATAATAACATTTGACAATTTGAAATTTGCTAATGAATAAATAACCTATCAAAAATGAAAATGCAGAGTTCCTTCTGCATATTCATTTTTGGGACGTAATTGGGACAGACCATCTTATATTTCTTTATAGCTGATTCTTCATTATGAAGCCCCAACGACTGAACGACTGAAAATCTCTTTTCGCCCGTGTTCTGGAAATCAGTTTCTCATTTACCAGAAATGAAAATGCAGTAGGAATTCAGAAAGATAGGTTATTAATTTATTAGCAAATGTCAGATGTCATTATTTTACCGCAGTTGGCAACCATGGGGTCGCAAATATATTTCACCTAAGTGATATAAGTCTGTTTGTTTGTTTGAACAAGTATCTGATTGAGAAATGAACGACATCTCAAGTAAAAGCCATTTTGCTGTATTCTTTTCTTTTGATGAATTTGTTGTTTCTTGAAAATTCATAATATGCCCTGAAACATTGACATGTTCGCTTGAGGCGCATCTTTGAGGTGCTAATCTGCAGTCACTTTTGTGAGAAGTTATACGGTCTATTAATAACCTTGGCATTTGACCAATATATATTTTGTCACAATGTAAACATGGTATGGAGTATACTATATTAGATTGAAAAATTAATAGTTTTAACTTTCACTTTAGTGAAAATTGAAATCATCGAAAGAACTGTTTTGTTTGCAATTTTTGATATTGTTATTATATTTATTAAATATTCCTACACGTTTTGATGTGATATCAGAAATGTAAGGTGAAGAGACGGATTGTGGCAAAGTCGGAATCCAATCACCTATATTGTCAATAATATTGATTTCATTATTATTATGTGAATTTGAATTATTTTCATTAATTAATATTTCATTTATCATAGGAGGAGTACTAAACAGTATCTTCTTCATTAAGGAATCTAGATATGAATTACTTTTAAACAATTGGTAAAGAATTGTATGGAAAGAATAATCAGAAAAGCCTTGTTTCATTTGTTTGATCAAATTAACTTTCATGAATAGTTTATGGTAAGAATGGTAATTTATAAATGTACCAGAGCTTATTGCTTTTCTATACCGATATATTAGGATGGTATTCTCTAAAGTTCGAAGAAATTTTGTGTCCAAAAAGGAACGATATGTTCACCATCCTCACATTTAATGTTAAATTTAATATATGGATCATATCTACTGAAAACTTCCAGTATTTCTGCATTTCCTGATTTTGGTAATGTAATTATTAAATCGTCGACGTATTTTTTTATAAAGAATAAGTTAAAGGTTATAATCTGTAAGACACCATCTAGTAAATCGTACATGACATAAAACTAGTTAAAATATGATTTAATTTTGCTGACATTAGAGTGCCAAAGTTCTGTTTATACAGTTTACTGTTGATACATTATTTCGAAAATTATGCAAAGAGATATTTGAATAAGAAGCTCCTTTATACAACAATCAAGGTCATTAAAAAAATACTAGACTTTATAAAAGCAGATGCCCTTTTATCAAATTTTCGAAATTGTTCAATTAGAAATATCGACAGATATCCAGTGGCTCTATAACGAATGTTTTCTTGAAGGACTTTATAGAAAATAATGGGAATATGAGCACGGAGAAAGCTGAAAATCATGCTGAAACAAATCCATCTGAGAAAGAAAAGAAAGTGCAAGTGTTATCAAATAAGAATAACATTTTTAGGGAAAGTTGCGCGATGGAAAGAAGAATGTAACCATTTTCGAAAAATGATTAAAGACCCAGTTCTTATTTATTTTAAATCAACATTGTCACTCAACATTGAGAAGACTTATACGCTCAAGGTACTCGTCTCCAAGAACAGTTTAGAGGGGCTGACTCCGTCGATAAGAAACGAGAAGATCGAAGCGTGGGAGCAAATTATGCTCGATATTGATTCGATATTGGTATCATTTGAAAACACAACCTTTCCTTTAACAGAGAAGCAATATAAGCTATTCGCATTCGCCGTCGTTTACCACGAAACCAAAAATGCCAACATTGGACACTACACGTGACCGATGTCTTCCACGTCGGCTACAACTGCTGGATAAAGTACGACGATTCTTCGTTCAAGACCGTGCAGGAAGGATACGTACTGAAACTCCAAGGAACGCGAGTTCCTTATTTGCTGTTCTACAGGAAAAGCGATATGATCTGAGATCCGATCTAAATAACTCCCCTCTAAATGGATGAGGTTGCTGCTTTTACGTAGAGTTCAGTGTCTTGAATTTTACGGAATTTATCTTTTGAGTTTTTATTGAATTTGATTTTTTGTTGGTTTTAATGAATTTTGTATTCCTTCATTTTGTTGTAATTCCAAAAATGAACTGTGTTATTATTATCAGTTAAATTAAATATATTAACTGATATTATACCTGAAAAAAAAATAAGTATGACTAGGTAAGAAAGTTATTGCATGAAAGAAATATTTTTCACTCAGTGCACAATTAAGGTTCCATTAACAAAAAATTCTTTATTTAGTTTGGGTAACCACCTGCGTACATGTATGTTCCAATGTTGTTGCATATCATCAGAACTGGTTGTATTAGACAAGCAAACCAATTATTTTCTTTCGTTTGAGACTCTTCGACAAGCTTTCCAAACTTTGTTCAATTTTTTTCATTTTATATTATTTATACCGTATGCAAAAATATTGCAGTTTCATTCAGTTCTGAGATATGTTGGTAATTTGTGAATGCGCAGTGGTAAAACTGAGATAGACACATCAAAGGTTCTAACAAAAGTAAACAACTGCTTTTAGCAGTTCTCACAAAATGATAGGGGTCAATAATGGTGGCCCTTTTGATTATTTACTCTTCTGAGATCTGTGAATTTCACAGTCACGGATTTTCGGAACTGTGTCACAGTGATCAGAGAACAACTCCCCAAACTTGGTTTGTTGTGACAGTAATTTTGTATTTTGTTCAGTTTTCAGTGATTAGTGGGTTTGAATAATTTCATAAGAGAAGTAAAATTTTTGAAAATCTCCAGTGATTTATATCCAGTCCCAGTTTTCATTTTCTCATCAATGAAGAATGCATTATTCCAAAAAACCGCCCCATTCTATTCTATTTGATTATTCCGCATTACCAATTATTACTAGATGTTTTCACATGAAGTTATTCAGCAGTGAGCATATTTTGAAATAAATTACAATGGATTCCACAACAAAAATTGCCAACACCAAGTTCACAGGCGAATTTGACTTTTATTTGGGATTACTTTTATCCATTGGTTCTTCTCTATTTATTGGATCAAGTTTTGTTTTGAAAAAATTATCCTTGACTCGAGTTAGTCAAAGAGGACACTTAAGGGCTGGAGCTGGCGGATTTGGCTATCTCACTGACTGGATGTGGTGGTTCGGCCTTATTACCAGTTAGTATACTAGACGTTCAATGTAATTAAAGCACCCAGTACAACTGGTGCTATCTAGCTTGACACCTGAAATGTGCAAATAACTGTTGAAATCAATGCTTAGTCCCAACAAAAAATACTCAATATCAGCAGGTATCAGTAGTTAATATCCTCATCTGTTATTTGGCAATAAAAAAGGTGATCTATTGATAAAACGTTTCTCTCACCAGAAATAAAAGGATGTCTCTCAATGCAAATGTCGCTACCCAAGTTAGCATAATCAGGAGATGATAGTTTCAGTCACCTCCTGTTGTTTGGTATGTTTTTATATGTGTATTAGTTTTCATTAATATAATTATACATTTATATAAGTGTAACATATTTTGGTAAGTGTAACAATTCTATCTATCAATTTAATGCTTGCCCTCCCCCCCTTCATATTCATACTTCAAAAATTCTATTGCACTATACTGTTACTTTGTGTGTTGATTGTCACATTTTGAGGGTATTACTTTGATATTACTGAAAAAGAGAATTAATTGTGTGTCTCCCATTTGGGAATATAATGAAAAGTTAACTTCATTATTAGCAAGTATGAAATGACATTTTCAAAGAGAGACAGAGCCTGAAGTGAATCTATTGAAAATACTTCCCACTCTAAAACAAAAATAGTGTATTTCAACACGTGTTTTATGTTATAGGAAAAGTGTTTCAATAGATTTATTTTATGCCAGAGGTTACAGTTCGAAAGTTCTACCAAACCTCTGAAGTGATAGAAAATATCTCTCATTTGTCATCAAGCCAAAACTATGCTGAAGGTTAATTATATTGAAAAAATATTTATGAATAGAATAATATAAGTAAGATATGAGATATTGATTTGGAGTTGTGCTATAATTATGGTTTGATGGAAATTATCAATGATTACTAAAGTTCAATTTTAACAATTTTTGTTATTACTAGATGCCTATTTCTGATGCTACGTCTGTTAGTGACTGCATTCATCCTGGAAATGGTTTCAATCCATTTTCAAGGAGATTGAAATAATTTGAATGAGCATGGCCAATGACTTTGTTCATGTTCATATCAATAACTTTGATCTGAAAAGTGAATTGAAACTATTTCAATTATTTCAACTGGACATTCAATACAATATTTTCAATTTTTTTTCCAGTTGATGTAGAATTGTAATAACATGCATTTTTCATATAACCCCACTTTAAAATTGTTTTATTCATGATCAATTTTTGTTCCAGTGGGAATAGGAGAAGTGTTCAATTTTGCTGCATATACATTTGCTCCAGCTTCCCTAGTGACTCCTTTGGGGGCTTTAAGCGTTTTAGTATCAGCCCTATTAGCATCAAAGTTTTTGAATGAAAAACTAAATAATATAGGAAAGGTATGTAATGAGACATGGTTTGAAAAATAAGTTACTTTCAATAAGATTAATTAAACAAAGTCTGAATATAATAGGAAGAATTGGAACACCTATCGTAAAATGAATCTAATGAAAACATTTTTTTCATACACAAAAACTGTAATTTTCTGATGATGCTAACTTGGACAGCACAACGTGTTTCAAGAAACAGTGCTCCAGTTCTGCTGTGTGTGAAGTGTTTTCATTGTTTTAAATAATTTTTCACTAGATTTGTAACAAGTTGAACGTATTTCGGGAAAGCAGTATAGTAAATGTATTTCATCAATGAATCCAAAGCCATTAAATTGTTTTAAGTGAATACGGGTTTTGTTTTTATTTATTCATTAATTTTTTCATACGGATTATTTTTATTGACTGATGAACAATCAAACACGTGTATGAAATTTAGTCTAACTTCTATAGTAACTTATGATTATTTTACAGACTGGTTGTTTGTTGTGTCTTTTGGGATCCACAATGCTAGTCATCCATTCGCCGAAAGAAGAACAAATAGAAACACTGAATGAGTTGCTTAGTAGAGTTAAAAATACAGTATTCATTGAGTATATAATCCTAGTGGTCATACTGTGTTTCTCAATTTTCTGCTATTTTGGTCCTCTTTATGGTACTAGATATGTGACGGTATACATACTGCTCTGTTCAGCAATCGGAAGTATAACCGTTATGGCCTGCAAAGGATTGGGCTTGGCTATCAAAAACGTTGCAGGTAAATTTAATATCAACTAACAGTTGTTTTGGAAATCTGTTAAAAATTTGTCAGAAATTAATTTTTTAAATCCTGATCATAACAATGGATTTCTGAACGTGAAACATTTTTTTGATAACCTTCATACAGCCTGTAAAAGTTTTATAATGTTATTCTAAAGAGTGGTAAACACTGTTGACTAGTCAGTTTGTATGACCAATTCGTACCTCCCATACAAAAAAATTGTGGAGTATTGCCAAGCACTATATTTTGTTAAACTCTTTTCTTGTTATGCAATAATCACCCATCAAATCTGAACATATCTGGAAAATTTACACTCTTTGCCAATAACACTACAATTACCTGATATAGACCTGACAATATAGAATTGATGAAAAAATGATTTGCTACTAACCTATTGAGGTTGATATACAAAAAACCAATGATAGATATTTCATATTAGTTCTTTCTTCATTTTCTTCGAGTGCTGGAAAACAAAATATTCATCTAGCATTTAAATTGTATTCAAAATTTGTTATATGTTGGATTTGAGATAAGTAGTGTAATCATTATTATAAAAGTACTTTTACAAAAAAAAGAATTTTTGTAGAAAAATTAAATAAATGATTCAGTTACACCTGTTTATGAATAGCTGAGAAATATATCATTTCTTATTTTTTTCAGGTGGTGATCAAGAGCGTCTTCCAAATATGTGGATACCGTTAGGTCTATTACTAACAGTAATATTTTGTATATGTATTCAAATGAATTATCTTAACAAAGCTCTGGACCTCTTTAGTACTAGTGTAGTTACACCTATATATTATGTACTTTTTACAACATTAGTAATACTAGCGTCAGCTATCTTGTTTGAAGAATGGAAAAATATGAGTGATGTTAACATTGTTGGGGCAATGTGTGGATTTTTTGTTACTGTAGTAGCTATATTTCTCTTGAATGTATTCAAAGAGTGCAATACATCAAAGTTTCTGTTGAAACCAAATAGTAAGCAATACGGATCTAATAATGATTTTTTGATTAGATCTGTCTGAATGGTAAGTCAATTTGTTCAGGTTGCCAACAAGTCTCTGTGTGATATATGAAGTGAGATTTTCTCACTATTTGCTAATAACTTGATACTGCTCAATTTATTTTATGATTGATTAATCTGTGATACTATGATGAGTTCATGTTTACATTTTATATATAAATTTCTTCTTTCTTAGAAATATTCCTCAAATATTTTATACAAAGGATCTTCTGTATAATTTTATGAATTACAATGCTGTTGAAGTGAATGAAAGTACTCGCCTATTGCTCAATATTCTATTTATTCTTAGTCAGTAGAACAATTATTTTATTTTAATTTTCAACACATTTCCTTGAAAGTCTATCTTTCACATAGTTCTCAGCATGTAATGTTTCTTTAAGGTTATAAAGATACAATCTTGAATTTTGAAAATGATGAAATACATGAAAAGTCTTGAAAAAAAAAATATAGTATAGGAATGATAAAACTGATTGATTTAATTTGAACTTACCTTCCTCAAGAGTGCTGGATATTGTACATATTTAGTAGTTGTCTTCCAGGAGAAGAAAAAAAAACTTTTCAATGAGCATAACATTAACAATGAATTTGGTTGACGAGTTCTCCTGCTGGAAATTTCAACATGCCCACGCAAATTATATAAATCAATTTTAAATATTCATATTTTCCTACATAACCTGAGAACATCAGAACAGAAACTGCCCTAGCAGTATGTAAAGTACGTTTTGGACTCGTGACATAATTGTAGTTTATTTGATACAATTGAAATAAAAATTTTACAGAAAAAAGTGTTTTCCTTATCCTGCATATCAGCTTATTTTCGATGTCATGCAAAACTTTTAAGCGGTTGGGCATCGTTCATCAACATCTTCCACTTCAAAATTTTTGACATTCTAAACTTTGGTAATTGATATTTTAATGATTGTGATTGGTCTTCATCATCAAACATTTTCTCTTGAAGACGTAAACTTGGTTGGTGAAACGCGCGTTGGGAATAGTATTGCAGTTCTGATGATGGGAAACACTACTCGTAAAGTTTGTAATTCACATTGAAATGAAATATCCTTAAGGCCGGACTGTAATTCTGGCTAGCTCAAAATTTCGATCTGGCGGGGCATGTAATAGTCCCATTTACATGTTTGTTGTTATTAACTTAATTAAGAAACATTTAATAATTTGACATTTCCGCAAACCACTTGCAATTTGAGAATATTCAGAATTTAGTAATAAAGTTTCTTCTGTCAACCAACAAGGAGATGAAGATGATGGATCAAAATAATGTAAGTAAACTCAAATTACCTAGGGACATAAAGATCGAAAGCATATATGGTTTATTAACGTCATTTTCATGAATTAACATAATTGAATTAAATAATTCTAAATTCTGATAAAGAAACAAAATGTTTATTGATTTTGCAGCTTGTAGAGATATAAAATAAATTACATAATTTTTCAGTTTTTAAGAAATACTAATACTTTCTTAAGTAAAACATTTTTTATAGTAGGTCATACATTGTTATATCGAAAGACACATGCTGATTGTTTAGAGTGATATTGTATTGAATTAAGAGAAAGTTAACTAAAGAGAGGGAGGAGGTCCAATGTACTTATTATATTAATTTATCACAACAATACCTATAAGTAAAAGCTACTATTAAGTTTCTGAATGCAATGCATATTAGGGACATTATCACTTTCTTGATATTTAAAAATATCAATAATTTGAACAAATGATAAAAAAATTTAGGCAGCAAGCACAATTTAACAAACACATATTCTAAAGATTATTTAGTCAAGGTCTTCTTTTGTGGTCATGTGTCATCTAGGTCGATTAACTTTTATTTGTAAAAAGAAATCTCAGAACAAATAATTATTTGAGCAAATCCATCCCAAATAGAAAAACAAAACTTTAGTGTTGGCTAGATCAGAAGTATTATAAGTTGACTTCATACATCCCAAACTTTATTTTGGATAAACAGTGATAACCTGAGGAAAACCAATGCAACATGCTCCTTTCGCCAGGTTTTTAGTAAGATTCGGAATGGGTTTGGGGTTCTAGAGGGTATTGAAGACGTTATGGATTAGAACTGGAAGATCAAATGTGATTGAGTTGTTTTGGGTTTAATGTTTATTGCGGTATTGTTATTAACTTGTTCGTCTTTTCGTGAGACCTGATGAAAATGTCCCAAACGACAGGATAGATTTTTGATAGTGATAATCTGTTGAAGACAAAATAGTCAGGTGCCTTTGAAGTAATGATAAAAAAAGTCATAAACCCATTAGGCTGTTTTCCGGAAACTTAAAAGAAATGGACAAGTTAGACGGTAGCTAAAAATAACCACATTTAATCATTAGTATGTTATAAAAAATACCTTGTTTATTATGCTGGTTTGTAACTCTATTTTACTCAGGCGGATTATGAATTATACGATTCAAAAAATCGCCTAAAGTTAATAGTTGAAACAAAGTTGTAAGAGTGATTTAACTCCATTTTTTCATTATCTTATCAAGATGAATTTAGCAAACTGAAATATTCATTGTACCTGCCTAATATTTATTTACTAATATTCCACATTATCAAGTTTTACTGAAGGTTTTCAGTAGAAATTCTTTTTGTAATTATGACGATGAATTCTACAGTTAAAAATATCAAGGCCACATTTACCAATGAAAATAACTTCTGTATAGGCTTAATTTTATCTATAAGTTCTTCTGTATTTATTGGCTCCAGTTTTGTTTTAAAAAAAATGTCATTGATCCGAATTGATCGGCGAGGACATCTAAGGGCAGGTGCTGGCGGATTTGGTTATCTTACAGATTGGATCTGGTGGTTTGGCCTTTTAACAAGTGAGTATATTTTAGCATCTTTTAGTAGTTTCAACCAGTGGTTATTGAACCAGTGGTTATTAAATGAATATTGACAGTTTCATTAATTTTCATTTAAATATTTTGATTGAGGTCGGATTAGTAAGCTCAAAAGTATTGGTACAGTTACACATGCTAGTTAGTAGCACGAAAGCATGCTACTTTTGAGCAATTGCTACTTAGTGGTACGTGTGTCGAAACATTGCTAATAATGAGCATGCTAGTTTCGAATTTGCTCAAAAATCGACGGTCGTGCGATTATTGGGCATGCTACCTGCAGCGCGGGTGGAAGGG
>WOGO01009469.1:0-10196 GCA_015342085.1 Leptinotarsa defecta
AAAACTCATGAATCAAACTCAACTTTATTTTGTTCAAACTTGCATTTGCTGTAATAACCCAAATTGAGGAACATTCCCCATTTTCATCTAGCCACTTCAACTAGCTCGTCGTAATGAAGATTTTGGCAATTCGGGTTTGATAATTTTCTAAACCATCAGATAAGCAACCGTGATCTCTCAGAAGAGCCTAGTAGATCACCTGATATGACACCTTCAGATGTTTTTCATAGAATATGTGACATTCAAAGTGTGCGATATACAACCGAAATTCATTTTAGAACTTTTGGTTAGAAAAAGAGGTGCTTGAAGCGATATTACCACAGATAGTTGAGAAATTGATCTCCAAAAACACATAAAATTGAAATGAACAAAATTTGTGAAACAACCAATATTATACATAAAACAGAACTTTGTTATTTTTGCAAACTGTAGATTTTTATTTATTTATGCAATGTGACGGATTTGGTCGATACTGTATTCGGGCCGTGTTAGGAATCACACGTTGAAAGGTAGGACCTCGTTAGTCCTTAGCCCGCACAAGTTTCGACTTTTGAGAGTTGTCGTTCGAAGGGGGGCGACAACTGGTTAACGTAAAAACAGATTCTGAACAGATAATTTAACGAAATCTATAACGTAACTATTCAATTAACACTTCAGTGTGAAATTTTCACCGAACAGTTTACAAAACCGAAACACGTGTTTCTTTATGAAATAGCTTCCTCAGGAGTGTTTATACTGAAAAAAATCCATAAAGTGAATGCTTCATAAAACAATTTGAATCATACGACCTACAGCTTACTCGATGGCTGATAATTTTACTACAAATTAGATATGGACTTATTAAAAATTAAACATTACAATGGGCATGCAATGAACTAATCACAAATTCCCACATTAGACAACAACAAATTCTATTTGGGTATTCACTAAATTTTAGTTATTCTCAAATCTATGAATTTTTAAACATTCCAGCTTGTCAATATTTCATCGGCTCAGATCGATCTGTTCTAGATAATTTCCGAATCCAATGAGATAAACTGATGAAATTTTAATTTGTTTTCTTTGAAAGAATCAAGTTTAAGCAGCGCAACGAGAAAAAATTATTAGTCATTTAGAAGGCAGATCGTCATATCATTCAAATTGTAATAGAAATCACTAATTATGTAGAATTTTGTCTGTATGAAGACGCCTGATAAAGTTTATGTATAGCGAAACACGTGTTGCGGTTTTGTATACTGTTCAGTGAAAATCCCACAATGGAATGCCTTGATAAAAAGGGTGGAAAAAGTTCTCTAAGAACCTTTGATAACAGATCTGAATGTTCTAAATATTGCTAAGTGTATCGGGTTTTCTCAAGCCTGTGTCAAAGTTCAATATCTCCAGCAGTTTTTTCTGAGATAAAATGATCCCTCAACCCCTGTTTCACCGCAAAATCAGTCCCACCCTCTATAGCCTGTCAATATTTCATCAGCTCAGATCGATCTGTTCTAGATAATTTCCGAATTCAATTAGATGAACTGACGAAATATTAATTTGTTTTCTTCAAAAGAATCAAGTTTGAGCAGCGCAACGAGAAAAAATTATTAGTCATTTATTAGGCAGATAGTCATATCATTCAAATTGTTATTAAAATCACTAATTATGTATAATTTCGTCTGTATGAACACGCCTGATGAACTTTCTGTATAGCGAAACACATGTTGCGGTTTTGTAAACTGTTTAGTGAAAATTCCACAATGGAATGTCTTGATGAAAACGGTTGAACAAGTTTTGAATGAACCTCCGATAACAACTATGAATATTCCAAATATTGCTAAGTGTATCGGGTTTTCTCAAGTCTGTGTGAGAGTCCAATATCTCCAGCAGTTTGTGCTGAGATGAAATGATCCCTCAACCCTTGTTCCACCGCAAAATACGTCCCACCTTGTACATCTTGCCAATATTTCATCGGCTCAGATCGATCTGTTCCAGATAATTTCCGAACTCAATTAGATAAACTGATAAAATTTTAATTTGTGATCTTTGAAAGATCTAAGTTTGCGCAGCGCAGTGCGCGTTCATCACAGGTAAGGGTAGGTGCGAGTGGGGACCGCGTGTATCTCTCCACGAGCTCCTAGCATTGTGCTATCACCGTCGGTGTGGCAGAGTACGTCGTAGTAGCCTTCTTTTTTCTACGCTGGTCTACGCTCTGGATCGTCCTCGAGCTTTATTCGGCCCCGAGTGCAGTTTAAATGGTCCGGGTTGCGGTCTCTAGTGACTTTTCGCGCCACGGTGGAGTTTTGACTTGGGCTGTTTGAAAGTGCGCAGTGAACGGACGGGAGTTTTTTAGTGTTTTCTCTTGGAGTTTTCTGGGATGTGCTTGGGTGATGCTGCTTCTGGCACCACTCGCCCTTGATCTACTGGATGCAACCTAATGTGTAAGTGAGTAATGTTTTTCTGGTGGAAGAGGCGCCTGTAATAATAATGATAATATTGATATATTTTTTCTTATGTTGACACCTTGAACTGTCCCCTGTAAGCTTCCGCTTACCCTTTGCAAGACTGTTTTATTTCATATAGTCAAGAAAGAAAAACAAAATAAATGTAATAATGCTAAATTATCAGTTTCGATGAAAACCACATCGTTTTAGTATTTTTGGAAAATTCTTTCTTAAAAAAAAAAACAAAAAAATATTCCCAAATATAATTTGAGTTCAATTTTCGTGTGGTTACTAGATATAAACCTTTTGGATATATCAAACGAGGTCTCGATTATTCTTTTATGAACCGAGGAGGAGTCAGCAAATATTTATTGAAAAACGATTCATTGCAGAAAGAGAGAGAGAGAACTATCGGGAAAATATTTTTGAATTTTCACTTCATCCCTACATCTCCATCAATACGAAAGAAACGGAACTTTCGAAAAAGAGAAAAAAAATTGAATATATGAGAAGATATTCACAAAGACGTTTACATCATACACAGAAGTTTCTTCTGAATACAAACTGGAAATGTATCAGTCCAAAACAACTACTCTCAAATATGGATATCAATCACTTGAAAATCACTTTTCCCCGTTCAGTTTGAGCTCCAAACATTCGTAATGGAATTGAAATAGATATAACATATATCATACTCAGGAACAACACATGACGTAAAATATGAAAGAATAGATATTAATATACCTCAAATTTCATAAACAAAAAAAACGTTCAGCTTGTATTCTAGAAGTTCCAAGTGAAAACACCAGTCTTTATCTTCCCATCAGTTTAATTTTTTCAATCCTTGAAAAAAATTTGTATTATACTCAGTGAATAGTTAATTCAATGCCAGTCATAGGAATAACAATAACGCTTACAGAAAAATATTTTGGCCGATAACTTTATTGTTAGCAGTTCACAAAACTGCAATATACTCATATGTTTTGATATTAAATAGCTTCCTCAGACGTGTTCATACTGTGGTCTGTTCATACAGTATGAACAGCCATTATATTAGGAAGATTTTGCATAGTAAAACACCTGTTACAGTGTTATAAACTGTTTTGAGAAAATCTCAGGATAATTTGTTACTTGTTACTTGAATATATTTTTTCGACATTGTTTTCTTCACTTCTTCAGAACTACCTCATTTTCTATATATATTTGGAGAAGTAGGAATTACATCTTTTTTGTGTTCGTATCTTTTGTTGAAGTTGATCAGACATCGATTGATGCATCCAATAATTTTTGTATCCTTCTCATACCAAAAATTAGAAATAAACGTGAGTTTACATTTATATTCATCAATGAAATTGAAATCATGTAACGTTTATATGACTGAAATAGAAAAAAAAAGAGTTTCTCTTCAGTTGAGGTAAAATTTTGACTAATAAAGTGCCTTATTATTTGTAACAAAGAAAAAACCATTTCATCTCATTCAGTTTGTCATCAATTACGAAAAATAAAACCGCATACGAAAACGCATGAAAAGCGTTTTCGGTCGCCTTTTCTATAGAAGAGGACAATCCAACAAGCGATATGGTGAACGTATTACAATGATAATAATAATAAACCGTCTTTATTTCCTTTATGTACATAAAATAGGCGAAGTTTAGCGTAAGAATATTCTTACACTTAACCTAAAGTGTACAATTGAATAGTAATGTATTACAAAGGCATTCCTATCAAAATACAAAATATGTACATGAACTAGTAATCTTCAATACAGCAATTTTCAAAACCTATAAAATTGTAAACGGGTTTATTATATAATTTAGCCTGGCTGTTGAAGAAAATTGATTCTCAAATGGGGTTTAAACTGATATTCAGATAAATGAAGCCAATTGATGAGGAATGAATTGTGCATTTTGACGGCTAAATAACAATTCGTAGAATGGATGATTCTACATTTGAAAATTGATGAAAGAAATAAAAAAAATTGGATGAAATGGAATCTCGCTGCACTCACTCCGCCAAAATTAAATTTGTTACAATTAATGGTTACAATAATAGCTGTTTTGAATATATTCTGAAATATTTCATAAAAATCTGTTACAGAACCTCTAAATTGTATGAATTGAAGGAACCATGATGTTTGTTACAACTCTTTCCTCCATTTCACTCTTTTTCAGCTGGGAACCCTCACTTGAGAATATTCGTCACTATAAATAACATGACAATAATCCATCCCTATCAAATTTAATAATAGAAGGAAATCTTCATCAATAGGTTTCGTACAGTAATCGATTTCTGAAAGCAAATAATACTAGACCTACATTTCATTAGTGTAAAAATGCACACTGGAGTCATGCAAATTTGACTTGGGAATTGAGTATATAGAGACTGCAAATTCATTTGTAATATTTGAGGTTGTTGTAAATTTTCTTACCTTCATTATTTGAAGAGATAATTTTTCATACTTACTCAATATGATTTAGAGAAAATACTATTGCAATCTCATAATGTGCTTTATATATGAAACTAATATTTTCGAAAACGAATATGCTTAACCAAAGACTAATATCATATAATCAAATAAATTTTTTCGAAAAAATTACAAGTTTCAAACAAGACTTGGGAAATTATGGAATTTAACACATTATTGTGAGATTTTCACTGAACATGTTTGGAGAAATTCTCACAATAAAGTGTGAGATTTGTGACATTTCAGAAACATTCCGACAAAAATAGTATAACTTGATATACTTTATAAATAACTGAAGATTCGGAAAATGTTTTGATATTTTGAAAACTGACTTATTAACCTTCACCTGATCTGAAAATTTAGGGACATATACTTTCGAGTGGAGGTATCATGAAAGTTTCATTTCTATTTGAACTGATTCACGAAACCTCTTTCATTATTTTTTTTTCATAATAAGAAAAAGGAACTTCTGTAATCCGTTATATTTTCCAGCATTTGAAAAATATTGAAAGTTACTATAAAGTTATACCGCTACTCATAAAAGTTGCTGTGCTGAAATGAAAACACTTTTCCTTATAGATAGACTGATACCATTAATCGATTAGTTAAATTCTATAATGAAACAGTTGAATAACAAGAACGAAGTCTCTTTGTGAGAATGCTAAAATGTTTTGGGAAGCCAATTCTCTCGAGTCTCCCAAAAAAACTGAAAACACAGATTATTCACTTAGAACTAAGAGATAAACTAACTGATCTTCACGAAAATGACATCGAGAAAATTCTTGAAAGTTTTTTCAAGATCCTCAGACAATAATTGGAAAAAAAGTCTTGGTGGTGAAAAATTTAAATTTGGTTATCTGGTTATCCGAATGCCGATGAAAACTATAATTTCAGCTATGTTAACAAGGATGTTCTCTAAAATGTATACCAAAAAAAAACCTTTTTTCAATGTTTGATGGAAACCAAAATAATTAGTTTATCCAGTTTTGGATTATTCGCAGCAAAATGTTTATATTGAAATAATTGTGCAATTTGAACATCCTGAAATTATGTGTTATCATGTTGAATGATCTTTAGTATAAATTTGATTTGTCACTGATACCTCACGGGGTAAATGGGTAGGAAATTCAAAGAAAACTTATATATTTCTCATATTTCTCAAAAAGACTTCGCAAAAATATTGAAATGACATGATTCCCTATTTGAAAGACATCGAAGGTCTTCCACACCAACAATTACTGTACTTTCATCTTTGAGTTTCAAAAATGAATATTTCGTTATCACGAAACATTTTGTAGTGTTTTTGCCTCATGAATTTTCTTCATAAACGGATTATCCTTACAAAGTACAGGTTATTTCCAGCATACACAAATTCTGGAGTTGTGCCTGGAGACAATCTTGAATTGAAATTGTCAAGGAAAAGTCATAATCAATGAAGAGCTCGAACCAAAGAATAATTATTGGTTTCAGTAACAGAGAACATCAGAAATTTCGGAATATACCAAAATTTGTTCCATATGATCTAATTTATAACAATCACTCTTGATTGATGAAGCGAGCGTTGAAAAATGTGTTGGGGTTTGTGTACGCCAATAAGATTTAATGGATATATTTTACTCCAGCGGTTTTAGTCCTATCCTTCAGTGGATAGTTCTGGTAGAAATTAAAAACGATTTCAACGCTTTCTATATACTTTTACTCATGAAAGAAGATTATCTCTATCTGCTGACAAGTACGCAAAAAATTAGCGTCAATAAAAATATCAATCAGTGAAAATAGTGAAGTATTTTTCGACATAATTGTTACTTATTAAATTACAAACTACTATCTCTGTTTCTAAAGATGACATTTTTTCAAGTTTAATTTGCAAGTATCCATTTTGAAACCAGTTACTCAAGTATTTAGTCATATTGCATGGAAAGAATTCCGAATTTTCAAAATGTTTTCTAGAAAATATATCTGTACATTCGGAAAAACCACTATATAAAATGTTATATAATACCTACAGCGATTGACTCATTATTAGCAATAAATAATGAATTGCAATGTTGAAATCATTTCAGTACATCGAAAATGAATTATATGCTACTGAATATTTGCCGACGGGTCAGTTCTTATTTCTGTACAGTTTTACTATAACTTCAGTGCCCAGCACCAAGAAGGAAATAAATCGAATATCTTCAAGAGCAATTGGTGGAGAAAAAATTAAAAGACTGGTTGATTTTCAGTTTAAGGACATCAAATTACTCCAAAAATGCTCCAAATTGTCAGGGAACGTGTCGATACTAACGTATGCTCTTTTATGGCAATCAATGGAGAGCACAGTTAGAGCATACTTTGAAATTATGTACGATTTTCCATTTTTTTAGTTTCATAAAATGTACAACTTTTCAATGTAAATCTTTTTATGTCTTGTTCACATTACCTTTCGGATGAAGTATTATAATTTGAAATAGGGAACAGTTATTTTTTCCGCAAGTGAACAGTCTCATGAGTAAATTTCTTATGAAATTCCTTTTTTAATGTTGCATCACACTCAGTGATACAAAAATGTCTTTCGGGTTGAAAATCGTCCTGTTTTCGCATTTTTTTCTCAACAAATGTGTTTTGAATTTCCTGGATATGTTTCGTTTTTGTTATCTGTTCATTCCGAAAAGATTGGAAGCTCATTGGATTGGAAATGTTCGCTTCAAAGGAAAGTTATCTACACCTAAATTTTATACCTCTCAGGACCAACAATGCTTTTTCTACACTACTGCAAATAGTTTCAATTTCAAACGAATTCACAGATCAATCGATCTTTTTCTTTCAGAAAGAATATTGAATTTCCATGTTCAATAATGTTCTTAATAAACATTTTTAGTAAATTTAGTGGATATGATTTTTTCCAAATAGTCTGGAAATGGATAGGAGTGAAATTTATTCATTTATAAAGAAACTCTCATATTGGTGAAACTATCTATTCTCATTTTACGATCTCTTACAATAAGTATTGATAACACATAAGTGTTCTTTCAAGTTTTTATTGATGTTTCCGTTTTTTTTTATATTTCGTTTTAAGGTTGACTGTAGAAGCGCGGCTCCTTTGTTAAGTTCGAATCCTGCTATTTGTCATTGAACTACCTAAAAGATTATCAAAACACTTATAGTGATACTATAAGCTTCTTTATTAAGTCATTTCCGAAAAACTCATTCGTAAGTATTGAATATTACTTACCGAATTAAATAATCAGCCAAATTAAGATTCAAATTCAGAAAGAAATCTTGACTAATACATTATTTAAATGAAGTTTCCACCTTTCAACCACACGTGAATCTGTTGGATAATGGATTTCTAATTGATTCGAATCAATTAACTGTTATCTCTTATTGGAATAAATAGACTAGAGCGACTGTTTCATTATATTATGTATATTTTTGGAGAATCTTCAAATATATACTTCCTACTTCCAAATCTTGTCAGTGGCATCGGAAATCTTGACAGAATATCTGAAAATATAAAAGTATCATATGCATTTGTCAGAAAATGTATTTGATGAAATTGTAAGTAATAAAGTCGAAGACACACTAACAGCAATTTTTCGCTATGTCTTTTACTCCACCTAGTGTTGACCTCAGCAATACTTTGAAGAAAACTGAAAAAAAAAATGGAAAATTTGTAGTTGATTTTATAAAGATCAGCCAAAAGAGAAATGAAATAATTTCAGAAAATTTGGCTTCACTAGTTTTCTTTATTCAATAAATAATTTTTCTCTCTCTCAGTATTTAGGAATGTTTTCAAAGAAAACCTCTGTCAGACAATGTAGACTGTTCATTATTCTGATGTAATATTTTAGAATTTGACGTGAGAATCGATTTCTCAACTTGATAATCTTCATCTCTGATGGGTTGGAAAGTG
Source organism: Leptinotarsa defecta (assembly GCA_015342085.1). Taxonomy (NCBI): domain Eukaryota; kingdom Metazoa; phylum Arthropoda; class Insecta; order Coleoptera; family Chrysomelidae; genus Leptinotarsa; species Leptinotarsa defecta. The sequence continues at coordinate 8,783 of WOGO01009469.1, forward strand.
ACAACTGTGAAATATGACTACTAAAATAAAATTGAAAGTCTCTTGTTGGTGATTATTGCATACATTGCCAATATTTCAAAAGTATCGATTACTTTCTTCATATGTATTTTTTATATTCAGTTTTCAGTCGAATATTAAAATAGAAATGTAGTTTCTAGTGAGGTGTGAAACTTATTGAGTTTCAAATGAAGTGAAATTTGCCAAGTTTCCTCAATGATAATATATTTCTGACCAATCAACAATGATGTGAAATCTTGTAAACAAGCTGTAGACTTTTGTTGACATTTTTGGTATTTTCATTCTCCATGATCTGGAAGAATGGAAAAGTAATACAAATTCCATACAACATGGAAATAATTTGTGAATATAAAAGTGAATTTTATCAGAAATAGATTTGCTGTGTATAACTGATTCTTGCTCTTTGACAACCGAAATAGATTTTTCTTTTTCAAAATAAAAGGAGTGGTACCTATCCATAAATATTTCGATCTTTTTTTGATAATCAATTCACATTTTTTTTCCATATCTGAAGTGAGTTCAAAATCACTGTTTTATATATTGATACTTCCATTTATTGAAATAATATATTTTGGTAGGAACTTGCGAATGGAAATATTGTAAAAATGCCGCCTTTTCAAAATACTTTTGTTAAGATGAGCTAATAAGATGCAGTATATGCGATTGGCAGAAAACAAAATCCTTAGTCATTGAAAAATAGTCCTAAATCGGTGTTTTTGTATAGCATTTGCGAAAGAGATAACTGAACAGACAACGAAAATTTTTTGTGCAGTACATTTTTATATTACCTTACCTTCAATAATGATACTCAAAATGATAATAGTAACGTTGATTTCTTGTAAAATCAAAACATCAATTTCCTGAATACGGTAATATCAAGATAAACTCATCAAACAATAGTCGAAACAAGATATAGGGAGTGTAATAACATGTTTAAATTATTAGCAATTCTATATGAATTATTGGAAATTCCATATTCAATGCTATATCATATTGAGCAGTGAAAAATAAAATCATTCTATAACATAGGATAGCTGCGTATTCACAAAGTTTTCCACATTATAATAATCGGTTTCAAGAGTAGTAGCAAAATTTGATATTGGAGTTAATAACTTCCAAACTAACCACACGATACACAATAAAGCATCTTAAATAATATTATTAGAGTTTTATTCCAACACTAAAGCGTTATTTCAGCATCTCGACACGTGTTTCGATCACAAAGTGATTATCTTCAAACCAATACTTTAAACATTTCAACACCTCGACACGTGTTTCGATCTTCCTCTTGAAGATGATCACTTGGTGATCGAAACACGTGTCGACATGTTGAAATAATGGTTTAGTGTTGACATAAAACTCCAGTAATATTCATCACTACACCAAAGGTTTCAAA
>WOGO01009470.1:0-10195 GCA_015342085.1 Leptinotarsa defecta
AAGGTAAGACCTCGTTAATCCTTAGCTCGCACAAGTTTCGACTTCTGAGGGTTGTCGTTCGTAGGGATGCGACAGCTGGTTAACGGAAAAACAGATTCTTAAACAGACAGACAGATATCTATAACTGTACCATAATATATAAATAAATTAGCAAACATAATAATATGGTCAAAGAATGCGGCAGATTTTCACTGCTGTACTGAATAGATTAACAAATAACTAAGCATGTACCCTTTCAAATCACCCGTAGCAGCAATCCACTGGCTGTACTCCTTTTTGCAATTCCACAAAACGGTTTCCATTTTTTTTTTGGAGTACGAATAGTTTGAATTGGCCTCAAAACCTTATCAAATCAATTCTCACTACAGTGTTATGAATTTGCATAGACGGTTGAATTGAACGTGACAGTAATACTGATTGATAATAATAATAATGGTGATAGTTACGTTACATTACGTTAGAAATAATGCAGTGTTTATAATATAATTGCTATAGATTAAAATTGGATTTCCGCGTATTTTTCACATAACCTCAATATGTTACTAAACGATCTTAAAATGAAATCAAGATTCTCATATAGGAAGAAGAAAGCGATTCCCTTCTGTAATGTTGACTTGGAGGAATTTTTTTAAATAATTCGGGGCACTGAATTCAATCATGAAATTTATCAAACAAGCCAAATTTTATCATGAATTAGTCAAAAACGACATTAGATAATGAAGATGTTATTGCAGTTCGGTGAAATAGTTCTGCAGTTTGACTAATCTTTTGTTAATCAGTTCAATCATTGAATACCATAGTTACTCTATGACTATAAACGTAATGAAAGCATTCATCAAAATTATTGTTCCCTCCATATTTTTCCTTTAGCCACATGACAAAAGTCGCATTGATGTTGTCAATTTAATTTTTCACTGATTGAAATCAATCGCATACGCCTGACTTCTGTCTCACATTGGCTATTGATATGATATCAGATAGAGATTTTCCGATATATGATACTCAACGTCATTAGGGTCAATACAATGAGGACTTTAGATTTTTAATATCGGTTCCGTTTGTTATTACGGTTTTCTCCAATAACAAACATTTTAAATAGATTTGGAAAAGCTGATAACACTTATTTGAATGAATGAATCGAAAAGGTTTTTTGTATTGAAGTGTATAATTTTTAAAATTAAAGAATAAATAAAGAATTTTAAAAATAAAAAAATATATATAATTTTTTTATAAATATTTTTTTAATTATAATTTATATAATATGATAATTTATAATAATTTTTATAATTTTTTTTTTAATTTTTAATTTCTAAAATTCTTTATTTATTCTTTAATTTTAAAAATTATACACTTTAATACAAAAAACCTTTTCGATTCATTCAACAAAAATTTTGTTTTGTGAAACAAGAATTGTGCTTTGATCAATTTTTCATCCTACCATCTTCTGCTGGACAAACTTGCAGAACTATAACTTGTTTTAACAAAATCCCGAATTTAGAACTATTTTCACTGTAGTACTAATGACCACCAAATCTGATGGTCCCGATTGACGCACCGTTCGATTGTAACCCAAATCATGTGCAGGCCATTAACAACAGCGATGGTGTCCTCAAACGGCACCGCAATCACCTTACCAGGACTAAATTAGTCACAAACCTCTAATAGTACATAGACTTATCTACGATCAGTTTTGCCCTCACCTTGGTCCTGTGAGCATTATTCATGCACCGCGGCGAACCTGGTGGTCTTGCTCAGCCAGCGAGTATGCATGCGGCAGAAGCCAGACCAGCAGCGTTGCCAAATGTAAAAAAAATCTTGAGATGTGAAGAATTTGATTGTAATTTGAAAAAAAATTGAGGTGAATAAAACATGGTAAGAAGAAGAATGAGAATAAGGAAGTGCTCATCATTTTCTCTTTCAATTGTTTCTTTTGATTTCATTCTGATCGACCAAATCTTTGGAATGAAATAGCAAGGAACACGCCGAACAAAAATTATTTGTTGAAGTCTTGACAAAATCATAGATAATGTCAATGTTATTGGTAATGTTCGTTTTTATATGAACTCCCCACGGTGTGGGGAGTAGTCATTGGTTGATAATGCTTACACGCCCTTATGGATAGAACAGAGCCCGACCAGCTTAACTTTGGGAAAATAAATAAAAACTCCTCATTTATCGTGGCGGAGTTAATCAGAACGCTATTTAATATGTATTGTAGTAATGACAAATCTTTCAAGGATTGACTGAATGAATTATACATTGTTAGAGCGTGAATGGATTGTTCGTAGAGAGTGCTATTGTGGTTATAAATGTCAAGCATTTCTAACGTTTCATGGATGACTCAGATGTTTTGGAAAACGTTTTTTTTACCAAATCGGTTGTATTTACCTTAATTTGTGAATGAAATAAAGTTTCATTCTACTTTCGTTTTTTCACCAATTTAATTGATAACATAAAGGGCTCTCATGATTTCTGTAATTCAAACTGAATATTATAATAGGGGAGCCCAAGCGGGGATTTCGGGATTTACTAAAGTGCGGCAGATTAATTTACAGGGGATACCTTGTACCCGGTTAAGTACCTCCACCAAATATGGGCCCCATATATAAGGCCGCCTGTGAGGGATAAAGGATCAGATTAGTAAAAAAAAACTGATCATCAGAAATTTTCGAGCGCGTCAGATTAAGGTAGGGTGAGTTAATTACTTGCTAAAGAGTGTATATTTTAGTTAGCTGACAATTTGAGAGTGACGTAAAGAAAGAGGAGGGCAGCAAAGTTGTGAAAAAATTACGTCATTTCGACATTATTCAGCGTAGCTAATTTTTTTTATCTTAAAGGAAATAATTCAAGGATAACGAAGAATATATAATCTGACAATTTCTGCAAGCCGAAATAACAAAAATTCGTCGATAAAGTTTAATGCGTGCAGCTGCGTGATACCTATATTTCCCTCTCCGAGTTTCTATACCTCTGTTCTCTATTCACTTTTTCTCTATCTATTACTCTCACTCCGTCCCCACTCTGAATTCTGTTGCCATGACGGCATCACAGCTGTTCGTGATGAAGATGATGATTAATTAATCAATTAATTGATGGATGTAGCCGTTACTACGTGGTAGGAAATCATAATGAAGAAAAGAGAAATTTCACTTTCTATGTTTTTTACCACTTTCATTTGTAACTAATGTTACTGAAGTTTCGTCCTATAAGGACATTTTCAAACTTATATATTGTACAAGTTTGAAAATGTCCTTACATATTGTAACGTTAGTTACAAATACAAGTGGTAAAAAAACATAGAAAGTTTCATTTCTCTTTTCTTCATTAATTAATCAATTGATTATAAAAAATTACATTTTTTTGAGCATTTTTTAAAAATGATTTTCTTATAAATACAAGTATTCTACTTAAAAAACATACAGTCATTTATTTGCATGCTATTTCCTGGGCTTTTCAATAAATTAAGTTCAATGAGTTGAAAAAAAATTAAAAAAATATTGTTTTTGTCAGATTGAGCGAATCCCTCTAGATAATCGTCAGATTATGAGACAGCACGTCCAAAACATAAAGATGAACCATATATATCTTGATCTGACGCGCTTGATTATTTCAAAATGGCGAAGTTTTTTTGCACATTATAATATAATTCTTCTTTATTTCAATTCATTTTTAATATAAAAAAAGCTGCTTCAAAAAAAGTTTTTTTCCGGTTTGTGTCTAAAAATTATTTTTTTGGACGATCTACACAGTTATACAGTTGATTTTTGAAATTGATGCTTCCTTTCTTTCTTTGGAAGATTCCCTCATTTTTTTGTATAAATTGCCAAAAACCTTCATTCCTAGAAATCAATCTTTCCTGAACATATATACCCTCAACGTTCCTCAGACATATATTTTATTTCCATTACAAGATTTTTTTCAATTATTCATTTTGTTAACTTATTCGAATGAAATTGAATTTTCTGTGTCTATAATTATGACTGTGAATTAGAATGGATTCTACGCAACTATTTTCAAAGACTCTTACTTACCAGGGTCCTGTTTTGTTTGACGTTTACATCTCAAACATCCCTCTCTTGCCTGAGATATCTGAAAAAAATCGAATATTGATGGATATAATTAAAGTATACAGCAAACCGATTACGGAAATAGCATTCAACAACGCCTGCGAATGATAAAATTGTTTTAACATTATAGGTGTTCTGTCTAGGCAAAGTATCGCGTGCTTTCCCAATGTAGGTCGCCCTAATCGTCCTACTGAAAGGACTATTCGCAATGTGGTGGATAAATTCGAGTCCACTGGTTCAATAAACGATCTATTAACACCCGTACCTCGACGAAACGCCGAAAAAATCGCCGTTGTCTGTGAGAGTGTGCAGAATAATTCGATGAAGTCGATTTCATGTCTCCCACAAAAACTCGGCCTTTTGCCTGCATCCGTACAGAATGAACCAGGAACTGAAGGTAAACGACCAAAGAAAACGGTGTGTGTCTGCTGAATGGGTTTTGGAGCAGATGGCAACTGACCCAAGTTTTCATCAAAAAATCGTCTTCGACGTGAACAAATGGAATTGTCGGACGATGCCAATCCACACAGCGGTCCTCAAAAGCCAAATCAACCTATGCCATTGGAAGCGCTTAATGAAAGACCCTATATATGGGATCAGTACAAAAAGTCTTTATCTGGGTAATCAATCCAACAAAAGCTCATGGACGTGGAACATACTCAAATAAGGGGTAAAGATACCGCAAGTCAAGGTATAATGAAGATACTGGGAATACATATTGAGAACAACAAACAGAAACTGGAGAAATGACCATAAAATCTGGATCAGTATTCGCAAATATGATAGAAGAGTTAGGACTGGAGCTTCCCAAAATAGTGATGAGGGTTTATTAGTGTGTAAAAAGATGATGGCAGAGGTAAAAAAGACTTAAAACTGCTGCAAAGCTGCAAAAAGAACCTAAACTTACACTTCTAGAACTGTGAGTAGACCTCAAAACATGGAAATATGGATAACGATTAAGGCTGCGTTAAGAATTCGAAGAAGGCTTTGAGATTCACCATTTTTATATCAATCACATGGAAAATATTAGAAAAACTACTTACCAAGCGTTTGATACAGGCTAACAGGTGTACCTAGAGCCATTATATAATTCGCAAAAAAGACCAAGGTAAAAAAACCAAGCACCACAAAATTCAAAGAAGAACAGATTCATACATCAAGGAAGGTAAAAATATCTAGATTAAGTGTGGTGAATTATCAGTAATGGTAACTTGTTGAGGAACTCTCCAAGATTCAAAACGAAATTCCGAGGATAACAGTGAATTTCCCACTCCAGAAGTTCATCTAGCTGGACTTCAAGAACTATGACAGATTCATGAGAATTTCTCACTGAACTTACAATTTTTATTGCGTTTCGACTTTTTCCTATCGAAAGATGAAGTGAATTCAATGAAAGAGACTGATTCACATCAATGATGAATAATTTGCGTGTGAAAAGTGACTACTTTTCAAATAAACAGTCTCAATGATCTACAGAACAAAATAACATGGGTCCTGAGATAGACCCTTGTCAGACACCCATATTAATAGAGGGATAGAGATAGTTTGTCACATTTTCCAGCGATTCTAATATTTCGGTGACATATTTGAAAATATGGAAAGCCACAAAAACAAACCTTCACTTGATAGGATAAATGTTCACAAACTGAGAATGAAGTTATCAATCTTTTTTCAGTACTATTCATTTCTGTTAAACCTTTTTGCGGCTTTGTATTTGCAGGAAATATGTGACTAATCAACACATTTTTCTGTAAACTCCATTGTAGTTTTTGTTCTTCCTCCTTTGAAAGTTCATATAGTTTAATTGAAATGTTGAAATATCAAATGTATTAATTTTCCTAATCCGTATGTGATAAAAATACAACTATTGCTTCACATACAACTTTTGAATAATTCATGTTCAGAAATAACCCTCGATTTATTATTGTCAGACTTCGAAATTTTGCATATTATACTTGGAAAATTCATTGCAAACTATTTTAATTTTTATAAACTATTGGTGATTGAAGGTGAAACTGGATTAACTAACTTAGAAAAAATCCAGAACAAGCTCTTTTTCCAATCACCAGCAAAGCAATACTCTTCTCGACGTTTCACCAACCAAGTTGGCGTCTTCAGTTGAAGAAAACTGAATATTGCATTTCTGGTGATTGAAAAAAGTGTTTTTATTGAAATGATTGAGGAATCAGAAGAGACTTTTTTCAATTGAAACTATATGGTTTTGTTTTGTACAATAGATATTTTGTTTCAATAAAAATAGCCAAGTACAACTTTGGTTTTGTGGGAATAATAAGAATAATGCAACCCTCAGAGAAGTACTGATTAATTTTCTTCAGAATGGGTAATTATTCGATATTGAATATCACAACTTTCGTGCTATTTGATATTTTGTACTGGAATCAAACCGAAGATTTTTTGGAATCCTGAAGTTCGTACAGGATTTGAATTCGTTTCTGTTCAGTAATTTTAAGTATGGATAACAATTTTTTAGAAATCGACGTGAAATGGTTAAATATCTGTTGAATGTGAACTTCCATAATTTTTTGAAAATGACTCAAATTTCTCAGAAATTCCAAAAAATAATTAACTGTCTTCACGAGTGAAAAACTTTCTCAAAACATATTTACATAAAAAAATAGCCTCTACAAACGACTACATGCACTAGTATGTCTATTTGGAGAATACCTATACAGAGAAAACTTTCGATGTCAAACAAACAACCGATTGCTGGTATGGCAACGGGTCGCCATGCGCAAGCGACTGTGCGATTCTCATCCCAATGGTTTGGCGTGACGCTATCTTTCTCGTCATACTGAGATCGAATTCCTACAGTGTATACAGTTGTGTTTACCAGAGAATACATAACATGTGTTCTACTAAATAGATAATTTTGGGTCAGTAAATGTACAGTCTACTCTCTTGGTAGATTAAAAGTTACACAATGTTCGTAACATATAATATATTTAAATCAATTATTTATTGATTTTAATTCCATTTTGTGAAAAATAATGCACTAAAACACTTGCTTGAAGGATTACTTTCATAAAGACTGACAAGATTGTATTTCAGAACCAGCTGTAAGCAAGTAGTGCACGAATGTTTGATATCTTCAGTAATATATTGCAATAACTTGAGTTCACTATTATTAAAGCCACCATGTATATTTCATAATTGATGTTTTACATCGCCAGGCGTCGTCTGACCACTCACATTTTTTTGTATGCGAAAATATCAAACAAATATCCTAAGATTTAGATAATATCCAGAGTTTATCTTGATTAATTCAAATTGAGGTCGTATTCCACAGAAAGAAAAACTCCACATTTTTTGAAGAATATGTAGATCTTTGAAGCGATCTGACATAAAATTTTTGTTATACGTGTTTTGAAAAGTTTTCGTTGATGGTCCAAAAAGAGCTCATTTTGCCATTGGTATTATTTATTTTCAGGTAGATATAAAAAGCTGACAAATCCATTGAAAAAACTCGATCTTTAACTCAGTCATTATATGAAAGTAGATGTTTGAAAAGGACTTTTTCCTTTCAGTTTGTATCTGAAAGTTACTTGTTTACGTGATCACAACTTCTACACTTCTTCTTTACTGAAAAATTCTCGTTTCCATTTAAAATAGGCTTCTTTTGAATCGCCCTCTATTCAAAAGAATAGTCAAGATTTCAAAATTCCCACCCTATCAAAATTAAAGAGTTATCAAACATTTGTTTTCATTCAAATATTCGTCCAGAAAAAGATAGAAAACAGAAAAAGTACTTTCACTGAGTCATTGCGGATTTTTCAAAAATTATACCTTTTTATTGGTTCATGGAAACTACAGTGGTGAAACAAAAAGTAGAGAAAAAAACTCACCCCAACATATCCCAAAACTGCCACCAGCAGCAAAACCCGTCCTACAGCCAACATTTTTCAACTCAGATTGTTACAAAATCTGTAGTACTCAAACCTTTTACTGCTAATGGTACACTTGTTAGCCGCTATTTCAATTTAAATACTTTTTTGCTAATTAAAATTTTCTGCTTATCTAATATTTGTGTTGTTAATTAGCGCGAAAACGTTGAGATTGCTTTCCTTAGTCAGAGGTTATATCTTCCAGGTGACATGTGAAGGATATTGTACTTCAAATTTGATGATAGAAAATTCTAATTAAAGAAAGCGTACGGAATTTTGAAATTTCAAAGTGATTTTCAGATCATCACCTCATGAACGAAAATCAAAAAATACTAGAGGTTTATACTGAAAAGTATTGCAAAATGCCATAACTATTACTATCTATGATATGACTAAATTGGTAGCAAATTGCCAAAAACGACTCTTCTCTATAGGAAGCCTTAACAGATTCTCTCTCTAATTGATCATTCAGTAAATTACCCGAATTCCTGAATCTATTGATTTCTAAACATTCTAGAAGATTAAGTTTCAAACTCTTCTCTTCTAAATGTAACACATCGTACTCATGATTGAACTCATGTCCTTCTGCTGAAAGATGGTTTGCAAATGTGGAATTGGTCTTTCTATTTACAAAACTACTCCTATGTTCATTAATTCGTCGGAAAAATGTTCTACCTGTTTGGCCAATATACAGTTTTGGACAAGAGCCACAAGTCAGCTTATATAAGAATATTCCCATCAGACCGATCATTAGCTTCACAGATTCAGCCACTCAGAACTTGTGCAGATTTTTACCATCAATAATTAAACCACTGCAAGGTAAAACAGCATCATCTGTGAAAAATTCAAGGCATTTCGTTGAACTACTAGGGAAAATCGAAGTCAAAGAGCAGCATCAACTGATCAGTTTTGACGTGGGAAGCTTCTACACCAACGTTCCTGTCGAAGAAGCACTTCAAATCATACAGAAGAAGCTATCCAAAGATGAGGACCTGAAAGATAGAACAAACCTACCGATACAAGTAATCGTGGAATTACTAGGATGCTGTGACGAAAGTCCTACTTCCAACTGAAGATGGAGTGGTTTGAAACTCTGGCCATTGAACAAGCCTTGTGAGCTTATGAAGTATCGAGTCTGGTTGAGATACGTAGACGACACCTTCATAATATGGAACCATGGGAATACAATAATTAAATGAATAATAGGGCTACAACTTTAGTAAAAGGCTTAAATTGTTAATAAATTCATAATGAACAAAAAAGACTTGAAGCATATTTATCATAATTGCAATAGTTTGAAAGTTATTATAATGATAAAAGCGAAGGAGCGAATGAAAAAGACAAGTATCAAGGTATCACAATATTAAAAGTTTTATAAAAAATAGAATAAATAAAAAAAACAGTAACTTCATTATAGAACAAAGTATTGAAAAAAATAAAAAAAAATGTTTATAACAATTTTTTTCAAATAAACAATTTTTAAAAAAATGGAAAAACAATTTTCTCAAAACCTTAAAGAACAATAGAATTTATGATTTAAAAAAACGGTTCCTCAATTTTAATATTCAGTTGCAAAAAACGATTGTTAATTAACAAACGCATTTTTTAGCAACAAAGAAATTTTTTTTCATTTTTGTTCTAAAAAATCATGATTTTTTTCAATTAACATAATGCAAAAAAAAATTTCGAATTGCTTATAAACAATGTATTTGTTTATAATCAATTCATTAACAATAGCTGTAAAAAATAAAAAAAATATTAATGATTCGTTTTTAGCCATGAGACATTGAAACAATAAAAAATTTGAAAAAAAAATTTTGTAATGTATTTTTGATAAAATTATAATTTTCAATTGTCAATAAAAAAATAGAAAATAACAATTTCTCCATTTTGGCAAAGGTAATCTATTTTTTGCCTATTAAGGATAACTTCACCAAAGGAAAAAACTGCCAGGGTTTTAGTTTAATAATTATAGAGATTTTTATATTAACTTTCAATCCAGAAAAAGTTATTAATTAACAAATTTATAATTAACGTTAAAATTGGGATAAAAATTTTTTGACTGAGGATTATTATTTATTGATGTATCTCAACATTACATGAATTTTTTCATTCCTTAATATTTACATTTAATATGTTTAAATAATTTTTTTGGTTTTTATGTCAGAGTGACGAAAGGCGCGCGGAAGCCAGACTGCCCGCTTTTGACTCTATTTTCAGGGCTCT
>WOGO01009471.1:0-10194 GCA_015342085.1 Leptinotarsa defecta
ATATCATTACATATAAGCACCGTCAATTTCATATAATTTCGTCATTAAAATATTCTGTCAAATTCTAATAGGCTTTCATGTAACTTTTTCCTAAAAGTTTTTAGAGAATCTATGTTCTTATATAATCAGGAAGTTTATTATACATTTTAACTCCGGCGTAAATTATTAAGTCTTTGATCAGTATGGATTTAGGGATGCTTAATGTTAAATTAAAATAAAAAATTAAATAAAATACATGTATTTGCCCAAGAGACTGACAATAATCAGTCCTTTATCACAATAGAAATGTGAACTTAAAAGTATTCACTTAGTGAATACAGATATTTATCTAACAGTAAGTCCTTCAAATTTTTTTTGAAAATATTTATATTATTACAGTCACTAACGTGTATTGGAAGAGCATTAAATAATCTCAAACCTAAACAGATTGGCGCACAAGACGTTAATTTACGGATAACACGGATGAATTTATTTCTGTTTTTAAAAACATACAGGCACATTTCATAAATATACAAGGACACAACAGTTCAAACTTTATATTTTTTAAAATATTCGCGGCAAGATGTCCTTTTTGGGAGACCAATAATACATTTCAGTACTCTTACCGGAGTGGAAGTAGAATTTCCCCATACACAAATACCATATCGCAGCCTTGAGTTGACCTGAGTAAAGTATAAATATGTCTTCTGACCTACATTCGAAATAGATTTCGGATTATAAAACAAATAAATCATGGAGTTCAACTTTAAATCAAGCTGGTTGTTAAGTACAAAATTATATCACAAGATGTTTCACTATCACAGTAGCTTTTTTGCAGTGAATAATATACTGGAAGTTAATTATTCACCCTAACTTTTATATACCTCACTCAATCAACAGCCAGGTATATAGTCGATTATAATTACTTAGAGCAGATTAGTCAACTTTTATATACCTAAGTTACATCCTCAATTATAATTACCAGAAGTATATTGTATTAATTCTACATTAATAATAATATGTTCATGAAGACTAGTACATAGCAGATAAAGGCAACACCTTGGTTCCTGCAACTGCAACAACGTTCAAAAAACCCTAGATTTCTTGAATTTAGGAAATTTTGAAATATGAAAAGTGGTCCGACTAATTCTCATAGAAGAGAAGTGGAAGATTTTTTGAAAAATTCAAACTTTCTTTTCAATTAATAGAAAAAATTCAAATTACCTTTGATGAACCTCCAAACTCCAAAATTGTACCATCTCATAAAACTCCACAGAGTTATTCGATTAGACCAGTAGTTTCCTTTGTCACTAAACTATCAGCGAATCTATCAGGAAAATTATTCTGTATCATCATGAACCATGGAAAATTTCAACCTGAATGCAGTCAACGAGATTCATATGACTTGATAAATAAAATAAGGAATATAAGTCTACGAGACAATGCAAAATTAATATTCTCTGATGTTGCAGAATCTATTTTATCCGATGAATCTATTACTTTAGTTATATAATTATTAGGTTTAATTATGGGAAATCCGTTGAGCCCCTTACTAACAGAAATTTTCATGGATAACCTACAGAAGTTGATTCTTAAGCATCCTTTGATGAAGTATTTCTTGTTTTGGCATAAATATTGTGGTTGACGTTCTGGTATGTTTTACAGGTACTAACCGACAATTAAATAGTTTTCATAGGAATAACCTGAGGTTTTCGTTACATATAAATTGATTAATCAGACGCGCATATGGTTGATTGAAACACGTATATTTTCAGAGACACTACCTAAACAAAAAACTGAAAATAAATCTGTGCGATACAATTATTTTATCGATTTTTGATTATTGATATACTGTCTATGGACCTATAAACAATCTCCCGAATACAAAAAGTACAAAACTCCTCTATCGGACTTATTTTTGGGTTGAGCTACAAAATCCATGCCACCCCCTTCATTAATAAGATTGGGTAGCTGAAAATGTGTAACAGACGTGAGCATCATCTAATAAACTTTGTTTATAGACTTCTAGATAGTAAAACTTTCGAATATATCATGAATAAACTTGTACAAAAAAACCTCATACATGATAGAGACCCCCGTCTTCACAATTAGTTATATGAAAGCCCTTTTTCTACCAGGCAGCAACTCTGTTCAACATATACTTTGATTTTATGGAAATCAAATCATTATTAAAAAGTGAAAACTATCGAGAATAGATACATACGTATAAGGAAAAAAAATAATCTCTTCCAAAGCTACACAGTAGATCTGGTGAACGTCTATCGGAAAACAACTACTTTCCCAGCTAATACCGCGCTGGTTATTGAATTATAGCAGGACCATGCTGAAATTATTCGAGTAGATCACCTGCAGATCGCGGTTTCGAAGTATTATCTCTTGTCAGTACAGGAAACATCCTACACAGACAGCAAAGTTTCTGGGGCTCGATTAATTTCAAAGTCCGAACGGGGAAGAAACATCCCATATATCAAAACTATAACAGAAATCAAAAGTGAAAACTATCGAGGCGAGATACATACGTATAAGGAAATAAATATTTCGAAATATTAATCTCTACCAACTAAATATACAGTAGGGTCTGATAAACGTCTGTCGGAAAACAACTACTTTCCCGGCTAATACAACGCTGGATAGTGAATTATATCCGGAGGACATTTATGCAAGGAATACTATCGCATATGTCAAGTCTATATTTGTTGAAAGTATGGAAATTTTGATAACTAAATATTAGTATCTATCCTTCCTCTGTTTTCTGCAATCGTCATGAAATTGTTATAAAAATTCTTGCATCGAATATGTTTCCATGTTACACAACAAATCGAAAACTATATTCTTGAAGTATTCCATCTGCCTTCTTCTCTGATTGTCACTGGTAAAAGATTGTATATTTTGATGGCCATATAGCGTAGACCTCTTTCTGTATTTCTTATTCTATGTTTAGGAAAAATGAGGTTCGAGTTATTCCTTAGTAAAGTGCTCATGAATATTTTTATGAATGATATGTATGCGATCAAAATGAAAACTTTTTCATCTATGGAGTTGAACTTCACAGGATTCAGAGTTTTGCTCAATATTGATATTTTGTGAGTTTAGTGAATTGAATAACATAGATTTCTTCGAAAAATTTTGAATTTGCTTTCTATGCAAATAATTTGTCAATACATAACCATTTAGTGAATTTTTCAAGTTCGGATTTCCATTATCTAATATGATTCCATTATGATTTGAAATCTCTAAAAGAACAAATGAAATTAAAATCAATAGCTGAAATATCAATTATTTCAAGTACTAAAACGTGAAATGAAATTACAATAAAACGAATAAAATAATCAAGATAAAAGATGAAAATGACCACAGAGTGAAAGGAAATGGAATGAAAGGAAATATGAATTGAATTGAAAAAACTGAAAATTAAAAATTCTACAATGAAAAAACTTCATCTCCTGAAGACGCAAACTTTATTAGATAAGGGCACGTCGACGAATGTGTTGGAAACAGTAATCATTTTGGATGACATTCTGCTGAATTAAAAACGGAATGAGACCTCAATAGCTATTTGTAGATCTCTTCCCACATTTGCTGATTTCTCAACTTCCAGAGACACCTTAAAGATCATTGACATGCATCGGTCTGAGCAGAATGTATGTAAAATGTTCCTTGAGAAGCATCGTTATCGTCCGCTTAGTCTGACCGACGTACTTTTTGTGGGAGAGTGCGAGAAGTTTTGAAAGCCTTTCTTATATTTGATTTTTCGAAACTCCAGTTACTTACTAACTTGGAGTATTCTGACTCACATGAAAAATCAATGATTTGGAGCCTTTTGTCTTTATAAAAACTCTCATATTGACAGAGACACAGTCTTAGTTTGTTTCTTATGAGCTCAATAATTATATTTTGGGAATACCTATTAGTTTCAAATTCATTGACAAGATTGAATCGATGTGTCTGCTTAAGAGTAAAATGACCAGCTTATGGTCTTGCCATTTTTTGTTGTGGATGAGCATAGGAGTCATCAGGGATTTATCTAAAAGTTCTAGTATTGTTCCTACATAAGATTCTATATCCTTATTGGTGTTTCTTATAACTAGTTTGTTCAGAAATGATAGATTTTCGTTGTTTTTCTTTCCACACATATACATTTTATTCGAAAATCTGTTGTTCATACAAGACAAAACCTTCTACCTTATTTCTATTTGTGTTGAAAATGGCATAAGTCTTCCATGTATGGGATTCGTGTCCATGGAGTGTAATCTAGGTATTTATTTGTTATTATTTCAAAGTTGCTCATGAATACATCATCCAAGAATGAAGACAATGAGTGTGTCACTGCCGTATTTTCAAGCTGCTCATAGAAACAATTGTTGAACTGAAAGCAACTCTGTATCATGAAATTTTATGTGAGCTAGATAGACTCTTCGAATTATTTGTCTTTCTAGTATAGAAAACTTTTTGGTTTCCTAATATAGAAAGTCGAAAAACTTCCGTTTCTTCAGAAAAAAAACTGATATCTCACAGAAATATTACCTTTTCAATTCAAATGTCAGTGCTGTCATCATCGTAACAGGAGCAGATTGGTCTCCTCCGATAATATGAGTTCTTCGTCTTGTAATGTTATCCAAAACGGTGCTGAAGTGATGAAAGAAGTGTTTCGTTTCGAAACTCTGAAGTACACCACTGGGGATCCATGTAAGCCACGGTTCATATCAATACTTTTACAAATATCACATTGTGTAGCGTTCCTAAAGATTATACTAATTTATCTTCCATGAAGAATGTTTGTATTACAAACTGCAATTTAATGTTCACATTGAAATAGTTGTTTTAAAAAAAATTTTTTCCAATGTGTATCTGAGAGGTACATTTGTGTATATATTACATAATATGTGTGTGAGGAATTCTCATTGTGTTTATTTTTCCTCCTTTCTTCGGATTTTTCACACATTTTTTTGTTCAATGATGAAAAAGTAGAAAGGTACAAAGCTTTCTAACCATTCTTTCTTGAAATATGAGTGAAAATAGTCGCCTCTGGCTCAAAAATTATTTACATTTCATCGTGATACTCGAAATTTAAAATTCTGTTTCAAACCAAATCAATCACTTTTTCCTAGACGCTGATGCTAATGGATTTCCTTTGTCGGATGTGGGCACTATCTGTGATTTTAGTAATTGATCTTTGGAAATTTCTTGACGGGATTTATAAATTTCTCTTAAAGAATCATTTATCATGGAGGTCGTTATCCACTGATACTAAATCTAGCTTCCGTTTCCGATGGTCTATTATGAGGATATTTAATGAAGGTTTGACTTTTTAATTTTGTGTCTATTAAAACCACTATATGCATGGAATAGTTTTAGTAATAGTTACGAAAATAGTACCGCTTTTGTTTTATTTTTGTTCTTGTGAAGATTACTTTGACGTAAGTCAACAAGAAGCACAATAATGAATTGCGTAAATAGGTCTCATTCAGAAAACGCCTTTTATTTTCCCCTCACAGTAACGTCTATATTTTTACTGTAATATAATTGAAATAACTAATGGAAACGATAAACAGTTATTGATACCATAGTTTGAAGAATGATATAAGAGAATTATTAAATTTTGCAAACTTCTTTCATTTCTGTCTATGACACTATAATTCCAAACATCGGCATCAGCCGTAGCTATTAGTGGCCAGCATATAAAATATATCTAAAAGATGCAGTTGCTTACATTACAGTTTAAATAAAATGTTACATTCTTTAAGAAATTCAATAATATTGTTCGTATTGGTATTTTGGAAAATTTCACTTAGATCGGAGGGAATCTTACTGTTCAGTCTCTCAAGTGTGAAGAACGTGTGATGGTGGTTGATAACCGGTAGGCATGTGTGCCAGGTCTCGCTAGTTGCACACACACCGCTTTTGGACGGCCAATATAAAATCGGCCGATATTTTATTGGTAGCGGGTGCTTGCAGACTCACCGGATTTTTACCGGTCACCGGTAGCACGCACTACCAAAACTAAGTTAATACGTAGTAACTACAATTTCACCGAGTAGTCGAAACTGGAATGCATGAGTGTATTTAGCCATGTACGCCACTACTTCCCGGTACTGCCGGCGATACAGTGGCAGTGGCCGGCTGCTCACCGGTATTTTACCGGCGACGATCACCGGTCGGCGTGTGTGCCAGGTCCCATTCCCACATGTGGTTCACTATTGGAATTTGGACGACCGGTATAATATCGGCAGGCCAAAATCAGTGTGTGTGCAACTAGCGTTAGGTTTCGTTCCCACTGGAGCTATAGTGCACACTCGAGCGATACGATAGTCCATATGATAAGCAACGAAGCAGTTTTTTTTCATCAGTTGTCATGAGCTCCTCAGAGGAGGACGTTGTTTTTGCTTACCGGTACTCGCAAAAGAGGAAACGGGAAACTAGAAAATATTGAATACACCCATATAATGTTTAATATTAAACACAGTTCGGCAGTGGTTTCCTGTGAACTCTCTCAACAAGAACAGAAATGTAGAGAGTTTTATAGAATGATCTCAAATAGTAACCATGTTTTATTGTGATTGGTGTCAAGAGGACTGCAGAAGCACGGGTTTTGCTCCACCAATTTCACGAAGGAAATGGAGGATTGCACATCATCTGGCTGACCGTGTCGAACGTGTCGAACGATATTGCGCCTTTCTTTCGCTCAAGCGATCCGGCAGCTCTGTCACCGACGTGACTCCGATAATTATCGGTGTATTATCGTGATCGCTCCATAGTGCACTAGATTAAATGCTTCCATTATATATAAGCACCATTATGAGTGATCGCTGTCAAATCAGGAATGGATTGCTTATCGAATCACCTGTTGCATCCCTTATCGTATCGTTCCAGTGGGAACCGCGCCTTAAACGATATGCGATACGAATTGACAGAATACTTAAAATCTAAAGGGAGGCGATAAGAATGGTTCACATTCACGCGATTGCACAACATATCGCAAGTCACATAACTGAGAATTACTTACTTACCGGTCGCAACAAGATTAATTTCTCATGACATTCCTGAAATGAATAAGGTGAATTGTGTTCTCAACACACTTGTATCACTCGACTCGTGCCGATTTCTCTCCAACTGATATGAACTTTCTTAGCGATATTACGTTCCGATATAACGAAAGCAATATTGAACGGGTGTGAACGCCGCCTTAGGCCTAAGCTAAGGTCGTGTTCTGCGAGTAGTAATTGGAACAGTATGTGAATGTTCAAGAAATGAGGTCAATGTTCAAATTTCGCAGGCTACGTACATTTAATTAGCGATTATTTTAGTTTCTGGAGTTGGTACACTCGTTTCGTTCATATGTTCACAGTTTTAGCTGTAGCGTGTTTAGTTTGTTGGTGAAAGGCATAAAAGTTAAAAGTGTGTTGCGAGTTCGGCAATTTTCTGTTATCGAAAAAAATGGATCGAAGAATTTGCATCAAATTTTGTGTAAAAAATGGAAAAAAGTGCTCAAAAACCCTTGAAATGTTTATAGTGGCATACGGTGGTTATACTCTGAGTCAGAAAGGTCGAGAAGATGTGAATGACGACTAGGGAATGTAATCTCATTCTTGCAAGATCTCGTTTTCGCGAGATTTCGGCTTTTTTCAGGGGGATTAATCTCGGCCGAAAAATGGACGAGATCTCGCAAGTTTAACGAGATTTCACTTAAAAAAAAAACTGATGTTGAGGAACCTGTGATAGAATCTAAAAATGAGGAAAACGACGACGAGACTTTTTTAGAGTGGACGAAATATCTAGCACAGGCTCAGACTCAGAGGATAATGTTTTTCATTGCTCTATCCCCAGAATAAAAGTAGACCTAGATGCAGAATATGCAGGTATTATTGAGAAAGTTAGGAAACTGGTGAAACTACTGAAAGTGATATTTTGCAAATATACGTGAAGCAAGAAGTTGGAAAACATATAAAGTTACAACTTGATTGTGGAATTCGATGGTCGAGCTAAGCAGACGTGACTTGTACATTCGATAGAATCAAGCTGTGATCCACCTGGGCCTGGAAGCTGATTCGAACTACTATTTGAGTGCGGTTTTAGCGAACTTAGACAAGGTATTTCAAACTATAAAACTTGCTATGCAGGTGTTATATCGTCGAAATACTGACTTGGCTATCGCAGAAACAACACTTAGGTTTATGATTTGTAAACTGAAAGAGCTAAAAACTCCATTGGTAGAAAAACTAGCTGGCTCATTGAGAAAACACATTGTTGATCGTCGGACGAATTTTACAGCATGTTTGTTATATATTAGAGATTCGGCTACATACCAAGTAGATGAAAAAGTGTTTGCGGAAGACGAAACCTTCAAATTGCCTCCGAAAATGTGGGCTTAACTGAAATTTAATCACTTATAAAGCGTTTGCATTCGCAACAATGTCTGACTAATTCACAGCTACAGACAAATTCAGATGCATCTTGGTCAATCGCATCAATATCAGCTGCAACTATTAATGATATTGCTGAATTTGACGATGACTGTAACGTTAATGAACCGCTCTCATCAGCGTCGTTCAAAGAACCTAGGTACAAAAAACTAACTATGAATTCGCTGATTTCATCAGAAATGAAATGAATTTGTACGAGTACGGCGATCAAAAGGCGAACTTTTACAGATCACGGGTGACTGCCCGATATCTGTAGGGCTGAATGGGCCTCCTCAGCCAGCAAACAGCAAAATGAGAAGCCGTTCAGCAGGCGATTTTTTGGACTTGGTTGCGTCTTGAGTAGCTAATTTCAAAATAATTCTTAATGATGGCGTGTAATGTGACTATCTGTTTAAAAAAAATCTGTTTAAAACCTGTTTTTCCGTTAACCAGTGGTCACACCCCTACGACCGACAGAAGTTGAAACTTGTGCGATCTAAGGACTAACAAGGTCTTACATTTTAACATGTGATACCTAACACGGGTTGGTTGATAGCAAGTGAAAATCGAGCGTTCAGCCTGGAGCTTGAACCATCGATTCACGCATCGGCCGATTGACTGAGTGAATAAAGCACCCACGTCAAACCGCCTGGGTACCGACTGGCTACCAAGAGAGCAAAGATCGAAAAAAGCACGCCAAGTTCGATCAAATGTCGAAGTTTTTCCCACTCTTTTCGTCGATTACTATGGCGTAGTGCGTCAAGTGTCCTTGCCACATGGTCGTACGCTTAATAGGATTATTTTGGAAGTTATGTGCCGCTTTAGAGGAGTAATACGAAGAAAACATCCAGTGTTGCTGAAAAAAAATTCATGGCTTTTGCATTACGATAATGCACCAGCACACTCGTCATTGCTTGTTCGCAATTTTTTGACAAAAACTACATCGTAATCATGTCTCAGCCACCGTATTCACCAGATTTGCCTCCCTGCGACTTTTTACTATTTCTAAGAAAAAAAGACCCATGAAAAGATAGCGTTTTGCGATAATTGAGGAGATAAAAACTGAACAGCTTTGAAAGCTCAAAAAAGTGCATATCAGAACTGCTTTGAGGATTGGAAAAAACGCTGGCACACGTTTATTATACCTGAGGGGAGTAACTTTGAAAGGGGTGAAATGAAAATTATAGAATAAATAAGTATTTTCGACAAAAATTATACTTCACCTTATTTTTTCAACAGACAGCGTATATTATTCAACAGGCGAGAAATGTAACCAATACCCGCGAGAATGAATTTTGTCGTAAATTGTCAAGCGAGTAATGACCCTTTTTGAGGGTAGAATACTATACATTTTCTGTGACATATCAGGAATACTTCAAAATTGGATTCATTTGTATATGGTATCTTGAATGAGATTATTATCAATAAATGTCATAACAAAAATCAATCTGAAAAAAGCATTCATATACATTTCCCATTTCTGTTATTTGATTCCGTTTAAAATGGTTTGCGAATTGAACGAATGAAAAAATCAAAAACTACAGTGAATGTGAACTCGTCCCACTATCATTGGTAAACATGCCTAAAGCTAAACCACTCCCTCATGGAAATCCTTACAAATTATCTTGATGACATAAAACAAGTTGAGTTTCTAGCCACTCTCATTTCGTAACCAAGTAACGAATCTCAATTTTTTCGCCACAATACAAATGTCTGTCGTCAATGTTTTTATTCCTGTTTTTCGTTATAAACTACATATTTTGAAAGGAACTGTCAATAGTTTGACGTATCACTT
>WOGO01009472.1:0-10194 GCA_015342085.1 Leptinotarsa defecta
ATTGTTTCAAAAGTTAGAGTTTCTGTTTTTTGTTCATTGAGAATCAAGTCATTTGGTGTGAACCATGATCGAGCTTTCTCTAATATGTCAGTATGGATCATCTATTTTATTAATTTTTTTTGCTCAAGGTTGCATCATCTGCATACAATATAGTTTCTATGTCTGACAAGTTCATCACGTGAGGCAGGTCGTTGATATAGATTAGAAACAGAAGTGGCCCAATATTGACCCTTGTGGTACTCCTCTTAATATTTTTCTTTTTTTCACTTTTGGTATTTCCTAGATCAACAATTTGATATCTTTCGTTATGGTTTTCATGTATCAGTTCTGTTATATTGTTTTAAATCCATGTACCTATTCAGTTGCCATAGTTACGCTCGTATATTATTTTTCATTTAGATACATATCCCGGAAAATATTGGATATTATTATTTCAGATTCAAATTTCTCCATTGGAATCCACAAAAACGTTATGAAACTATCGGTACAACCTTTGCTCCAAATACCAGAGTAATCATACAGCACACTGCATCAGGCAGAAATTTATCTGTGGAACCATCCCACTGGATACCATCTTTCTACGGACCTGAATGCATGGTTAGCTGCCACACTTACAGAGATTCACACAAAATGGAAACTGCAGAGAACTTTTGGAAAATTATCACTAGACCAATCTCAGATACAGCTTTGTACCTCAGGGCTGCAAAAGGCGAAGATATACCTCTGGAGTTATTTGAATAAAATGATGATCAACAAAAAAAATCATTTATTTTATACAAACATTGCAGGCACAAAAAAACCAAACATGTTTAATGGCGAGATGAAGATAATTTGTGCCCTATAAATTATTAAAAGTTTTGAGTGAAGTATCTTTAGATACTCTGTTGAATTTGCTCAAATGCACAGATGTTTTTGGCAAAATATGGATTTTAAACTGGCATACTTTTACATATTTGTAGATTTTGGTTAGCAGTTCCGGTGGCGTATTTTAAAAAGAAATAGTTAACATGTAAAATATACAATTGATAGAGGTATCCGTTACTACGTGGTAGGATATCATCATGAAAAATGAGAAATAAAACTTCGTTTTTTACCATTTGTATTTGTAACTGACGTTACTGAAGTTTCGTTCGTATTCAAACGAATACAATAAAATGTTCTTATAGGACGAAACTGCAGTACAGATAGTTAACAAATACAAATGGTAAAAGAACATAGAAAGTTTCAATTCCCATTTTTCATATCCAATTGACTATAGTTTTTCTCGACTGATCATAATGCCGAGATCTTTATGGTGTTTCCGGATTTCAGTAATATACCTTCAATACATTAGTGCTCTTCGGAATCAATAGAACCAATATAGTAATAACACATCACTTTAGCTCTTTCAGATAGCCACTTTTGTCACCACTGTTCTATATACTATATACATTACCCACCAAACACGTTAAATCACTTGGAAGTTTTGCATATTAGACATATAAAGATAATCTCAAAATCTCAAAATAATTGCCCATACTCAAAACATACGAATTTTGAAGCATCGCTTAATTTATAGAAACTGGAAAATAAAATTACATTTTGACATGTTAGAATTACTACACTGCCATTGCCATACACCTAACGATTTGACATGTTTACCAATCGTAGCTTCTTAATAGTAAATAACATACTTTATTTTAAAAAATATCACATGTTTCACTATCACAGTATCACATACAGATATGTTGAATAACATAATGGTATGTTATTCACTACGAAAAAGCTACTGTGATAGCGACACGTGTGATATTTTTGAAAATAAAGTATGTTATTCACTACTAAAAAGTTACTGTGACAGGGAAACATGTCGTAATATTTTTGAAAATAAAGTTTGTGAAGATCAAATCGTTAGATGCAGTTCATGAAATTACTATGGATCTTCATCAAGTAAAGGCCGAGTCAATCAGAAATAAAGTGGTGTTATTTCTTTGGTAATAATTATCATTCAGAGTATTCGATTCTGGGTGTAATAAATGTGATGATGGTGACGATTTATAATATAAAGAGATGAAGCATCTATTCAAAACGTAAGCTAAAAAATGCAGTCGGGTTCAACATATTATAAACCTTTTGTATCAAAAGAGGTAATGAAATATATGTCCCCACTGAAATAACAAGTTTTATTTGACGCATATAGGAAGGAGCACTATTTTTTTGTAATTATTTTGTTGTGAAGAAGGTAATTATCAAAATAATTTATTAACATAATAGTTTTCCAGATCAAAATCTCTGAAATTCATAGGTAAGTATTTTTTTTTAGTACAAGACCTATTAAATGATTGAAAGAAATGGAAGTAGAGATTTTCATTTCAATGGATCATTATAAGCAGTATTAGAAATCAAACGTTGAAAAGTAAGACCTCATTAGTCCTTAGCTCGCACAATTTTCAACTATTGAGAGTTGTCGTTCGTAGGGGTGCGACAGCTGGTTAACAGAAAAACTGATTTTAAACAGTTGAATTGGTTGAATTTAATTTATGAGTAAACCAAACAAATTAATGGGGGCATTTCTGGACTATCAGCTGAAGTGTGTGGCATAAAGAAACTGAAGGAAACCATAGAAAAAGTCGACTGACCAAGAGAAGATCAAGTTTACCAATGTATGATTAAACTTAGACAGAATGAGATTTAAAATACAGTCCATTTTTCACTGAATTATACAATTCTTTACCAACAAAATAATATATTTTTTCAATAATTGATATATTTAATTATTCAATTTCTCTAAATACAATAACAACTTTATAAAATAAGTTAAAAATATTTACAATTTTTCAAAGAACACAATGATTTCATTATCACTCATTATCTACAAAATTATTTAAAAACTTAAATAAACAAGATGCTCAGCAAATTCCAGGAAAACCTGAAGAATTAACATCTTTGAAGGTTTCCTTCTTCACAGCTTTTATAAAAAGTTACATTAATGTACCTTGCATGTGTAGAATCAATATGAATTACTAAGAATTTTGTTTATTATGAAACATTAAAACTGTAATACAACTGTGATTAGGCAATGTCTCAACGTTGTTCTTACACCAAAGCACATATTTCGTTTGCTGAATATATTGAGTACTGAGTTGACTCCCGAGAATATAGTACAAGTGCATTTTCTTCTGTACCTATACTTATTTCAAAGATACCGCCACAAACCTCCCTGATAATCAAAATTGATGAATGAGAAGTATGAAAGCAAGAAAAGCCGAGATTCGACGGTAACATCGAGGATAAATGGAATCTGATCTTGAATGAATGCAAAGCATGGAATAAAGAGATGTGGCTGGGGTATAATGATAGAAAGACAGAATGCATGTACATACCGGCCAGAAGGTATGGAAGACCCCCGGTCGTGAGAATGAATGAGAGGGAGATCGAGATTAAAATGAGTGTGAGATACCTGCAAATTGTAATGGAACTATTCATAGAATACCACAAGGAGGATGCAAAAAAATTAAGCACACTAGCAGAAAAAATGCGAAGATGGACCGGTCGGAATATTGGACTTGGAGAGATTGTGTTAGAGTAATATATGAAAGGGTAGCCAAACCTGCGGCTATGTATGGAATGCAGGTGTGGGGGAGTAGAGTGCATGATAGTAGAGTCAGGGGACAATTGAGCGCGGCGCTGAGGCCTTTTCTGATCGCCTCATGTAGGGCGTAGAAGACGACTCCGTCGGCGGCGCTCAGCTTGATCTCAGGAATAGCCCAACTTCACGTCAAAGCCAGCGACTGCTTTACAGATTCTGCAGAATAGTTGGGTATGAATCTGTCAAGGAAGGCTGTTCAACTATTCATAGGGCATGGTAACTTACCAGGTTATTTGGCCAGGTTCAATCTGGGACTGGAGGTGCCATGCCCCTCTGGCTGGACGGTTTTAGAAAACGACAGCGCATGTGATTAAGAGTTATATGAATGGAAATAAGGTTGGGTGGCGTGAGTGGAAAGAACGGTTAGTACAAGAACATGGAGGAATGCAAGTAAGAAGTGGAAATGGAAAGAGAAATGAATGGATATGTGTTGCAAATGAATGAGCAGAAAGCGTAGTAAGAAATGCATGAGAAGAATGAATGGCAAGCTGTCAGCCTACCGATTTGAAGTCCGGCATGAAGGAATTGTGATCCCCCTCAAATCCAGTCATACATTTCGGGTGATAAGGAACGTGACCTGATTTCTAAAACTCACATGTCAAATTTTCTGGAAGTCAACATGTTAATTTTAAGAATAGTTTGATTCAAGTAATTTTGGTTCATTTTGTTTTGTTAAAGTTATGGAAACTCTAGGAGTTTCCATAACTATTACATTTTAATGTTATATAATGTACTGATGTGTTTGTTGGAAATGAATAAATTGGTTCTTCTACCCTGATGGTTTCGTTCTCCATGTGGCCGAGGTTACGCGCCTGCTGAACCACAAGGGGGTGAGTTCGGAGGAGTAGGGGTTCCCTTGGCAGTGGCGGCACTAGACAGAGGAAGGATGTCCAGTTGTACGGCATGTGAGGCAGGTCAACGAAGGGCAAAGGCATTATTCATGTACCTATATTTATTTCAAAGGTACCACCACAAACCCCCCTGATAATCAAAATGAAGTTAAAATACCAATGTGATCTACTTTCCACCCAAATGATAAAAAATGCTACAATATTTTTGAACATACAAGTCCTTTCACCCTTCATTGTACATTGTATTGACAATAAACATTCAATAGAGTTATAAAATTTTCACTTGCAGGACAGATTGGTTAGAATCCGCAAGCCTCATTTTGTGGTTTGAATAAAGTTTTCTGGCAAAAGATCGATAAGTTGATGAAAATAATAATTATGACAATTTACTTTTCCTTCCGTTTGTCAGTAAGTGGTTAACAATGTTTCTGGTGGAAAGTTAGATGTTCGAACTTCAAGGGACTAAAAAAAGGTGTTAAGTAGAGGTTAGATTGAAATATTTCATAGAGACGAGACATCTCATACCTCACTTGGAGTGAGCTAATGATATTTACGCTATCTATGGGTGCATACTTATATATTTGTGCATATCTTTTGTGTGGTGTTCATTTCCCTTTCAATTTATATTAAGAAATGTATTTCATTCTAGTATAAATATGTATAATACATTTTGTATGTTGATATAAGTGAATGTTTTTTTTTGACAAAACAAACAAAGAATCTTCTTTACCTATTCTGGGTAATGCAGCCTTCTACAATTTGGAAAAATTGAAAAATGTAACTTTATATATCAGCAGAATGGGAAAACTTCAAGTACACTCAATAAGTTATCTACTGCATGAAAATTAGTACATTATTCTCAAAGAAATATAGTCTACTTATCAGTAACTTGAATATTTTTTCCTAATAAACAAAAACAGCTAAACATTTCAATAAACTCAGTCTTGACGTTTTGAAAACAAAACCTGCCTTTCTTCAGAATCCATTGAAAAACCATTATGTTGTTTTTTCAACTCCAAATTTTCCTTATTATTTCACCTCAGGAAATTAGAAGTTCGCTTTACCTACTATTCATAATTTTTAATTTTTTCAGATTGTAGAAGGTTCTGTGTAGTACCAGTGATACAAATGATTTATTTCCTATTTACCTGGATATTATCCTTCATACTGAAAATGGATATATTAATAACTTCAACATATCCACATAAAGGTTTTTCCAAATATTCTTTCGGTAGCAAAGGAAGTAAAAATTATCAAGCTTTGGAAAAGAAGGAACACTTGTTCGATTCAGCCGTAAACGGTTATCAAAAAAAATTATTTAAATTTGTAAAAGGGTTGAATAGCCTTCCAGACACAGCATGTGGGGTCCTTTCTGTATTAAACTGACCAAATTAACCATCAATTTACTCCTTTTAGGCCTATCAATATCCTTCCTATAACAGTGCTTGTTTTCTTTTGCAATTCACGAACAAATTTTGAACAAAAATGGGTTGTAGTGGATACCTGAACAAAAAACAATTTTTATTGAACTACTCTTTATAGTAGGAGTTTCACATAAGAGATAACAAAATTGCAACAAATCTGTTACAGCTAAATCAATTGAAAAAATAATTTTTTCTATGACTACTGAAAAACAGATAAATTATTTTATTGTTTTTTCTTGAGTAGCCAAAATCATCCATAACTCACACCTCTGAACCACTAACAAATGACCAGATTCATAACTCGCTTCTACGAGGCCAATCACAGATAAGCAAATTTATAATTACAGTTGCCTTTCAATCATTTTCAAAAGCAAGTAAGCCTTGAAAATTTCCTACTTCAAAATATGTTCTTGAACGTCAAACTTAATCATTGAACTGACGGTTCGTTTTAAAACATATATTAAAAAATTGAAAAAAAAAATCGTAGACCCGAAAAAATGAAAATGACTGTACCTACTAGATATTTGTAATATAGCAAAAAACATTATTTTTCAAAAGATTGTTACCTGATATCAAAATGAAAGGAGTTAGAAACTCAAATAGCTTTATGTCATTCATACTGTAAGCAGCTTCTTGGGTACTTTTAGAACTGTAGAAGTATTTAGTGTTTAGAACCCAGTAGTCCCAGGTCCAATTTCAGATCATATCATCAACGGAAACAACAGAAACAAATAAAAAACAATATTTTTTCACAGCCTATTTTTTTAAAAATCTGACTATTTCACTTTCACATCTTTTATGTTCGAATTTGAAATTGAGAAAGTGGTATTACTAAACTTTCAAAGAAACAGAAGAGAACAATCAAGATACGAAAGTATCCCAATAATTTCCTATTTTCACATCCTACTTTTGACAAAAATGTGACTACTTCAATTGCATATTTTTTGTTTTTGAATTCAATTTTACTTTTTCATTGTTACATTTTCAAACAACTGAACCTCCACCTTTCAGCATTATCAACCCCATTCAGACAAACAGAAAGCACATTATGAGGAAGGTTGTGCATATATGACTTAGTGTCAAAATATCAAATGTTCCCAATTTCCAACAATATTTGATTTTAGAGATGTGAAGGAAACATCTATGAAAATGAGAAAACTGTCCTGCGGGACATTATAACACTGAAAAAATACAATATCTAAATATTTAAATCGGTGATTAATTCATTAAAAACAAATAAAAATAATACGGTACACATCATAGATTGTTCCATCATGTGAACATGGTTAAGCCCTATAGGTATTCTTAAAAATCTCAGGCTTACATGAGTACCTTTTTCGAGGTAGAATATCAGCTATAAATAACTAGATCAGTACTGTTTCACAGAGCATTTCAGATATCAGAAATCTTTTAAAAATTCAGAAATTTTTCAGTTAAATTCATTATCTCGTCCAAATATCATCCATGGCCTTATCCGACAAATATTTTTCAGGCAAAGCTCTAAGTGTTTTCATAGTTTCCAAATAAAAAATTATTTCAGTAGTAACTACACCGTGTTGAGGTCCTCCATTATTTTTTATGTTCATCCTTGCCAGATGATCCCTTATTCGAGTTTTGAAATTTTTGTGAACTACTTCATAGATGTCGTTAACCTGAAAAATTTATATATTTAAAATACCATCCTTGGAATATAATCAATTGATTCTGTAAACAATATTCTTTTAACAAAGGATAGAATGATTCAATTCAAATTCGTTTAGAAATTTTTAATTATCTGAGGAAATGAAAAAATATGAAATGGTTCATTTATTTGCTAATAACATGAAATAAAATTTTCTACTTTATCAAATGCGGTTTTTTCCATTGGATGGGAAAGGGATCAAAAATGTTGGTTGTTAGTTTTCATTTTTAATTTGTCTGTGGTGTATGGGTTTTCATTTGGTTAGTCCTCATTTTCGTTTGTACCTATATTGTCTGACACATATATTTTAAACGTTTTTTTGACATGGATAACTAATCTTTGTTTGTTTGTTTATCTACGAGCATTTTTGATACCTTTCCCAACAAATAGAAAAAACCGCATTTGAAAATATTTTGGATCACCAAACCAGACAAAGTTTCTCCTTTATGATAAAATTTTTATATTTTTGTATTACTGAAAAGTTATTCATTCATTTTAATCTAAACATTTTATACCAGCATATATTCTTTCTGGAAGTTTTCTATCAAATAAATGAACGAAAACAAAGTGAAGCGAACAATAAAGCTGTCTTTATAATATACACACCCTTAATGAACTATGGATGTAATAGTCGTTTATCTTGAGTTCTAACAAAGAACATTGACTCGAGATAAAAATGTTCAAGCATTCAATCATATAGTGAAAAGCAATGCATTTTACTCTCTAGTTGGATAACCTATATGTAAAATAATATAAAAAACAAAAATTTTTTAAAATATTAAAATCAGAGCTGGTTTTGGGGACTTCTGAAGATTGCCTGTGACTAATGTATTTCAGTTGTCCTCAGAAAAATAATGAATATAACTAAAAGATTGATAAAATATTAGGAATACAATTTAGTAACAGAGGTATGCGATTGTTTCAAATTTAATCTAAAATTACTAGGGAGACAAAAAAACTAAATCTCACCTGTTCCTCAGGCAGCACTGCACTCACAGCTTCATGCAACTTTGTCAGATGTCTTGAAATATTTCTGAACTGCTTTGAAGGCACAGGTGGTTTAGCATCCCACTCGTTCAACTGATCTCCCAACAACGTATTCATGATCGATAATACTTTAGTTTCCAACTGTTGAATATGGTGGCCAATATCTTTCTCCACAACATCAAAGCTACTAAGGGCATCAGTTGTCAATGCAGAAAAATGGGAACGTAGATGTGGTATCATCCACATGATCAATTGCAAGGACCGTGAAGCAAGCGCGAGATTTGTAGAAGTTATTGTCTTGAGACCTGCCGTTTGCAGCGCCCCTGCTCCAAGCACTAACTGACACGAGCGTGAGTTGAACGTTCGTAGCAATTCTGAGAGATTACGAGCAATAACAGGAGATAAAAGTTGTAGGTTATAGGCACAAACACAATACTCACTAACAAGTCGGATCAAAATTAAAACCGTACCGATGGTATGGTAATGCTGTGATCCAACTTTGAGACTATGTGACGGTTTAGAATCATATCTGTGTGAGGTTAAGTCATCCTCCGTCAAAGAAGGCGGTAATGTTTTGATTGTTTCACCTGGAACATGAAAGAAATATTTCAGTGACATATAGTTAAATTTTAATAATTTCTTATTTGGAGAAATTATTAAAATTTGGAAGAGTTTTATTTTTTATGTTAACCGCAAGATTCATTCACAAATCAATATAGCATTTACTTTTGCTATCTTCTATCCTCCTCAAAAAGTCTTCAAGGAACTTTTGTAAACCAAGGAGAGACACAAAGATGATATTATAAAAAATGTTCATCCAAATCTGTTAAATATATTTTTCCGTTAATTAGCAGTCACCTCCCTACGAACGACAACCCTCAAAAGTCGAAATATGTGCGAGCTATGGATTATCAAGGTCTTACCTTTTAACGTGCGATTCTAAGCACAATATAAAGTTGAGAATCTTAGCGACTGGAGAAATGTATAGTAAAATGGATTAACAGGGTCTCTCAGTCAAAAATTCTACTTTGCCAAACTTTCGCTTCTAATGGAAAGCTTCTTCAGATAGAATAACTTCACATAAAAGTGATATAAAGCTTAATAAGAAATCATGTGCATTACCGCAACATTCTATAGAAACAGGACATAAACAAAATTACTCTAATATCAAAGTTTTACATACAGAAAAAAATATTTCCAAACGCTTTTTCTTGAAATGGTTGAAATTAATAAGGTTTCTAATTGTATGAATAAGAGAACTGACATTGATAATAATCTTAGCAGTATATACAGTAACTTACTGGAACTATACCAAAAATCATATTGATAATAATGAAAATTGTATCAATTAACTTTCCCTTTAGAGTCAAAGATTATCAAATCATCATGCCCATTGAAAATGACATTTATGTGAAGGTATGACATTTGTCAAACCAAAAAACTCCATTAATGTTTAACTTTTTTCGTCGATTAATATGTTCAATTAATTGTTTTTTACTCATTTTTACTGTAAGTATGATTTGTAATTTATTCATTGGCAAAAAAACCCACAACTCAATAAATTATAGGCCCTGAAGAAGCTTCCCACTAGAAGCGAAAGCTTGGCAAAGTAAAGCAGAGTTT
>WOGO01009473.1:0-10194 GCA_015342085.1 Leptinotarsa defecta
GCCAGCATAATCAACCAATGACCACTCCCCACACCGTGGGGTAAGTGATCATTGGGTCCGAGAATCATGTGCCCTGAGCAAACGCTCAGGGCACATGATATTATTATTATTATTATCAATCAATCAGTACAAATGTTGATAGGCGAGAATTATGTCAAGCAAGAAACAGTTTGATGTTTGATTTAAAAAAATTCAATAGTTATACATATTTGCTATGATACTATAAAATTTGTAAAAATATGAATATTAACACGCCTGAGGAAGCTATTATATAGTGAAACATGTGTTACAGTTTTGTAAATCATGTTTTGTCCAAAGTTTTTCCGAAAGAACGAAGAAAACATAACATGAAATGTAGTTTCAAATAGAATTGTAGGTTCGTTTGTTATCACTAGTAGGGAAATGAGTATTTCAAATATAATTCAATTGTGAATTGATAATACTACCAATAATTCATTGATTGAATCCAAGTGAATTTCGAATTCAAATTGAACAGAATACGTTCGAGGAATGATTTTCATTCAATTTTATTTTTCTTTCATCTGATATATTCTTTTTGTATACATGTTGAGGAAATTTTTTTTCGAATAATTACTTTCTCGTTAAAAACGAGAATCTCCTCATAAAATAGTTGTTTTCATAATGCTGATGTAATGCTCCGTGAACAAGGTCATAAACATGATCAGGTATCTGATGTTTATGACATTCCTCACGGAGTACCACACGGCTCAGTACTCGGACCTACCCTATTTTTGCTTTATATCAACGACTTGACTGTCAGACGACAGACTATATAATTCTATGGCATAAAACCAACACTAATAATCTACATAATGCCATCAGCTTCGATATCTCCAAAATCTCAGATTGGTGTAATGCAAATTTATTAGCTGTCAATGTCTCAAAAACCAAAGTTTCATACTTTAAATGTATTCTCGATATTTCTCCAGCTTTGAATTCGAATGTGATTGAGAAGACTCTATTCAACAATTTTTTTATATTAGTAATTGATAAATAGTTTAAGGACCACATACTATTACTTAACAAAAAACTTTCATCTGGATGTTATGATTTCAAAATAACTCCTAACGAACTAAGACTAACCGCAATTCAAACAAATATTCTTTAGCAGAATCACATGTAATTTTTGTTATTTTGTATTTAACAAATATTTTTTAATATATGTGACATTCAAATTCATAATTTTTATGATAAGACTCCAGATATTTTTACTAATCTACTAGCATATAATCAGATTTCATGTATTTGACTTTTTTTTTCTTCTTTAAAAAAGCAACATCTACCAAAGCTTTGTCAATCAGAATTTGTCTTTGGACAATAAAGCATATTCATTATTATTATAGGTATGCATTAAGATATTCAGGCTTAGAGTTATGTTCGATTTCACAATATCCTAATGATATTTCCAGCTGCATTTGTAATTTATAATTTTTGTTTCTCATTCATTAAGCAAAGATTCGTAATGAAAACTGAAACAGATATTATCCATAAGAAAAGCTTCACAACGTATTAAATGAGAGGATATTGTTATGGAATGCCATCAATGAGAATTAATTTACCCTCAATGGCATTTCAATAGGCAGAATTCAATCGAATTATGTTACACCACAATGTCAGTTTCAGAATATCAGATTATTGCATGACTGAAATGATAATTCTTCCAATATTGTTTTCACATATAGAAGTTTTCGTTGATATTTCTCAATGCTTTTCTCATTTATTTGATTGATAATAGACATGTGTCACCCATACTGCAATCATATAAAATATGACTCACTGTCTCTGAGGCTTTGTTGCATTGCCTGCAGTTGAGGTTGTACAGTCCTATTTTGTTCAGATATTTTCTTAATGTCTTCTCTCATCTCTGCTCTGTTGAAGCATTTCAAATAAATACTTTGCTTCAATAATTTTTGAAAAGGGTGTACAAGGGTTATTTCAGAAGAATATTTGTTTAAATTAAAAAGGTTATAATTTTGGGAGTGATTAATTTTTTCGTTTTTGTTGTTCCTAAAAATATCAAAAACTGAGAGGATGGAAGGATGGAACGGCTATTTATGAAATAAAATTCTTACCGAACAGTCCCTATGATGGTCCAAAACCAAAAGATCTCAGCAATCGTACAGTTTATTGTAGTCATAACCTCTTTCATAATTGTGATTGTGATCTATTGAGTTTGCAACAAATAGTGCCATTTTTCACTCGAATCTACACTCACCAGAACAAAAATATTATCTCTCCCTCTAGTGAGAGAAAAGGTTTTCAATAGAATAATCTTGAACCAGAGGACCCAAGTTCTACCCATTAGGTTGGAATTTGAATACCGTCAGAAGTTCGTGCACGTTCAATAACAATACAGGGCAGATTGAAAACAAAAATAACATTTTTTCAGGTAACCATCAACTCAATCTAAGTTGCATTAATTTTCACTAGCATTCAGAAATTTCGCTGATATGTTTCAACAAAGTACATCTATTTGAATAATGTGCATACAGAAAAAAACTCCCAATCGAAGTATAAAATTTGTATTTCAAAGGCTCCAGTAAACAAAGCTCACCGGAACATACTAGGGATATCAAGAATAGCCATGGAGAAAAAAGTGTTCACATAATAATCAATAGTTTGACAGTTTGGGTGAGTTATACTACTCCAAAGTAGTCCACATGTACCAGCAATTCTTATACCAGCATAACTGACATGAACATATTCGAAAATATGTATGTTAGAAAGATATGAAGATTTGAAAATATTTTCGTCATAAATGAAATTAGTAACGTAACTGTCTATGAATATGAAAAATCATACCAATTCCCACAAACTAGCCTTCAGAAAATGTGAATTTATTGACACTAATCATTGAGTTAGGATTTGAACTCTCAATTTCGAACTTTATCGATAAAAATTTCATATCTATTCGGCAATAAAGCATATTCTGACTCGAAAAGTATACAAAGTTTCGATGAGTTTGCAAACCTCCTGGGACCACTTGCACTCCAGTGGAAAAATGACCGATTCCTTCTGGGTGAACATCCAGACTGCTGAACTTTTCTTGTCGGTTAGACGATCCTCAAATCTCAAGGCTTGAAGTGATATACTGATATTGTCACAGTGCAGAACTCATGCGTTCTTTGATTAAGTGAGAGGGTCTCCAACTTTCCAGATGATATTTTAAACTTCTGAAAACTCCACGGTAATAATGTTGATTTATATTCGTCCCTGCGATTTGTAGAATTGTACGTGGGGACTTATCGGATGAAAGTAGTATCGAATCCCAACAAAAAAGGATATTTGAGCAGTAAATAGAATCCACTTTGTTCATTTGAACCAGGAGCCGTTATCGTTCGGAGTGTTGATTTAGAAATATTCCATACTCTATCATTTATTTGAACGATGTATCGGTAAAATCAGGATGTAGCAGGGACTTCATTGTTTATTGGTTTCTTGCATTATATTCCTGTTGCGAAATTTTTCTTATTCATTTATATATGTCTAGATAGATGCAACCAATTTCTTCAATTCTGTCATGGAAGTTCCAAGTTTTCTCAATTCGAAAGCGGAAAGATGAGTAATGGAAATAGTGGTTTCCGAAAGAAAGCCACTATTATCTAGAGGTAGTAAACAAACAATTTATCCAACGTTATTTGAACTGGAAACATCATAAGATGAGCATTGATAAGATCTGGAATATAATCAACAATAAGGAATGACACAAGGTTAGCAGATAACTGGTAACCCAACTGGTCCTTACAGATGACCAGTTGGGTTTCCAGATTTGATGATACATGATTTTCTGTAACATCACTCGCAACTGGAAATTCACTTGAAAAAGTAAAAACATGAGATGATATGAAAGCTCTCGGTAGATATATACTTTTATTGATCCTTATCAATCATGCACACGACACAGGATAGCTGAGATTGAATATATGGAAAATAAGGAACTAGAAACACTCGTCCAGCGAATAGAAGGGATTTCCCTGAAGTTTTTTCACTTTAATCTTCAAATTTTTTGACGCATGACAAGTTCTTCATTTTTCGGAGAAGCATGTTGAGAAAAATTATTCATTTGGAAACTTTGTCAACTCAACAGGACGTGAATATTATTGGAGTTTTTTCCCCCAACACCTTGACACGTGTTTCAATCACCAAGTGATCATCTTCAAGAGGAAGATCAACCCCTACACCAAACCGGTATTTTAACATCTCGACACGTGTTTCGATCACAAAGTGATCATCTTCACGAGGAAGGTCACACCGACGTCACACCATCGAATACATTCTATCATAATTGCATATAATACATGGATCTAACCAGCGCAAGTTCGCCTCACACCCTGTTTGAGTGACTTCCATCATCGAGATGATATAATGGATATCGACATGTTCATACCAACCTACATCATCATTTCAATGGGAATAAAAACAAGAACAACAACAACATAGCATAGTAAAAATACCACTGATGTTCAACCACTGGTTACCGATTATTACAGAATCACCCTCGATCCTTTCGTCCTCCAGGTCTTCAAGATCTTCCATGTCTTAAATCTTCTCCTTGGTTGTTTTCTCTTGTGTGTTGAGCGAGGGCTGTTGGATTTGCAATATCTCTTTCATGTTCAAACAACCTGTTTTTCAGCTAACGTCCCGTTTGTCCTATATAACATTCTGGACAATCCTTGTAATTAATTCAATAAATGGCATTTGATTGCATATTTATCAGAGTTTTTGTTTCAAAATATTGATAAAAATGTTTTTCTACAGTGCAAACGCCATTTTGATGTCTTCAATATTTGAAATTGATCCAAGTTCTCCAGAAAGGTTATAAACATAAGGAATTTTGAACTATTTTGTATTGTTTGTTTCCAGTGTAGGTTGTCTATTTTCATTCAGAATGTTTTTACTAGCGAAGGAGGGTAATTATTTTTAATAAGGAGATCTTGTATAATTCTGATGTTTTTGTTATAAAACTCAGTATCAGACATTGTGAGTGCTCATGATTTTAAGTTAACTTCGTTGTTGAAACTGTGTTGTGAAAAGTAATTGATGAACCTTTCTGAAAAAGTAGTTGGCAAAAAACTGAATTGTTCAGCTACTAAGAAATTTTTTATTCCTTTCCCAACTAATTAAATACCAACATTTGAAAATATTATTTGGATCACTGAACCTTGCAAAGATAATAACTGAAGAACATTGAATGTGAATACATATTTCATTTCGACCTTTGTGCATGAAATTTCGGGAAGATGGAGAGTAATTGTTTTGATTGCCTTTTCATTCTATTATATTAAATATTCACTAGACCCCATATTTGTCTCGATCTGTCATTAAAATGGGAGATTTTTTGGTAATGATATAATTTCCTCTGTCGCAAATATTTTTTTTTCATTTTTTTTTACTTTTCGACATCCACTGGAAACTTGCGATGCACTGGCTGGAACCTTTGGTGAATTAATGATTATTACAAGAGGAAGATCTTCCTTTTGAAGATGATCACTTAGTGACCAAAAGACATGTCGAGATGTTGAAATAACGGTTTGGTGTTTAGAAAAAACTCCGGTAATATTCATCCATTGGAAACATTCATTTGTTAGTATCCAAAGTAATTTTGACTCATATCAACTCCTTGAGCGTATATGCCAAATACCAAATGTTTGTATTTAGAACAAGCTACGAACGAAAATACTTCCAGTCCCTGATCTATATGGCACTCAGTTACTCACAAGGATGAAATTGTGATATGATCCAACAGCAGTCAGAATCCTTCTGAAGAATAAATCATATCGAATTGCCTTTCAGAGACGTTTTAGGATCTGGTCGATGTGGATATTCGCATATAAAAGGATCGC
The DNA here is from genome assembly GCA_015342085.1 of Leptinotarsa defecta. Lineage (NCBI taxonomy): Eukaryota > Metazoa > Arthropoda > Insecta > Coleoptera > Chrysomelidae > Leptinotarsa > Leptinotarsa defecta. The sequence goes on from WOGO01009473.1 coordinate 5,865, forward strand.
AGTATTAATCAAATACACTCAAATACATGAAGCGCTATGGAAACCTTTTACTCAAAAAAGTTTGCGTTATTCGTTTTCATGGAAGGTTCCCTTTTACTCGAGAATATGGAATCTTCGGATTTGGTCTGAAAGTCGTTTATTGATTTGTTGTTCACAAATGCGAATTCAAACCATTAATTCGTTCATATCGACTACAGAAGTTTCAAAATTATGTTTCACATGTGTACTTCGAAACAAACTTACTTCGTATTAGTTGGATCGTATCTTTCGGAGTTGAACATTTATTTGTTTTGTGTTGCAAAGTATAAAAAAGTTGAATAGGTACAGTGCAAATCACAGTACAAAAATAAGAAGAATGTTTGTTATCAATGATTCTTTATTGTATTTCATGATTGAAAGTTCCTTTGCAGTTCAAAATTCCTGATTTTCAGTAGATTCCAACATGGACATATATTCAATCAATTAATGAATCAAATACTTATTGAATCAGTTTTCCTTCACAATAACATTAGACAAAAAAAAACATAACATCATCATGAAATACTGGCTGATTCAATAGGTCAAACAATAATGGAAAAGTCAATATAAAACATAAAACATACAGAGAAAAAGTTAATAAGCTATAATCAAATTAGGATTCGAAGAGAAACTCATCCACAGAGTGGTATGCTTTTTGCAATAGAAAAATCTTGAGTCGCCTTTTGAAGACATTCATATTTGAGGATTCAATGTCCTCACTAAGCTTATTATATAGCTTAACCCCACAGCACATGGGGTGATTCTTTAATACTGTCAATCTACTATAAGGTTGATGTAGTTAAGAGTTATTTCTGGTGAAGTATTCATGGATTTGCTCATTTTGAGAAATAATTGAAATATTGTTTTCTAGAGAGTGATTTTTACTGGTATTTTTTTGACAATACTGTTTTTGACAGATCACGCGTGAATCGTCTCTTGTGTCATTGTCAAACTTGTTCAGTTTGGTCTATAATTCAACCATGAATCGACTTACGAATGAACAACACTTGCAAATTATTGAATTTCATTATCAAAATGCATGCTTTGTGAAGAAAGTGCATCTTGCATTTCTTCCAATTTATGGGCAGTTTCTTCGGTCTACTGAGAAAGCTACTCGAAAGTTTGTGACTAAATTTCGAACCCAGTTCACAACACGCTTACGTAGAGTGAAAACCGAAGGAAATATTGCAGCTGTATCCGCCAGTGTAGATCTTTGAGATTCCCAATTAATTTGTAAGTAAAAATGAACCCTTCATATGTAATTTTTGTATGTATTTCCAGAATGGATGTTTTGTTCATTTGATCCCAAATGTTACATATTTTCTACAACTGAGCTAGCTCGGGTGCCATTTTTTTAATGATCTATTTTCTTGATGTCTACAAGACTTGTAAAACTCATGACTAGAAAAAAATCAATGGAATGAAAATCAATAGCATAACAATATCCCACTAAAACAAGGTCAATACATCATTATCTGTCTGTTCAAAAACATGAAGTACCACACGTTGACAGGCTGTTCGTGATTCATTGCCAACTGATCCACCAAAAATGGCATTACTTGTATTCTCTTCATATCCAGAACGCATCTTATCGTATATACAACGAATAATGTATCCCCAAATCCTGCGGATTTCAGTAACTCGACAGGAAACCTTGAATGTCGATCCCTGGACTAAATCCGGAACTCGACCCACTTGACAATATCTCCGTCAACCTTGCGCCTCTCGTGCATCTCCAGTGTTTCAAAAGAAAAACATTATCAATTACTTCGATTCATCTGGCGACATCATTTATCAGGGGAACCTTCACTTGTCTTTCGAACTCTTTCATGAAAAGCAATCTCTACCAGAAGAGGGAAATTAATAAGATCAAAATATAGAGAGGCCGGAAGATTAATTACTATCTGAAGACTTCGCATCACAGAAGCCAACCGCAGAAACTGGATCATTTTTCATAACATGACGTGATTCAACTCCATATTAAATTCGTTCGCATGAATTCCTACGTGTTTATATTCAGTTGATGTGCCAAATTTACCGATTTCGATGCCCTTTGGAAAAAGGATTGTTTTTAGAAAGCGACATTGTTGCAGATAAACACTTTTGGTCCAAAGAATTGAAATATTCATAAATTCCAGATATGGCAGAGAGAGGAAAGTGGATAATAACATTAATAACAATACTTATAATGTTGGCGCGCCCTCCTGAATGTATCGTGACTTTGGAGGGTAGATCCTCACCAGTACAAACTCAAGTCGAGATAAATAATAATTATAATAATAGTAATAATGATAAGTGCCACTCTGGTGGACTCGCTTCACTATGACATCTAGACAGGCTAGAGTCGAAACAGGCATTCCCTCAGTTCCGTTCTCTTCTGCATCTCACTATCGCCATTATCCGTTGCGCTCAGAAATACTCGAGGGTATAAGTGTGGCACCCATTAAAATCGGAGGCACAAGGTCATCCATTTGTTTTATATGGATGAACTTGAACTTTATGCCTCTGAAAAAAAGGATCTTCATCAGTCCTTGAGGGTGGTGAAGATTACACGCTTGCTATCGGTATGATAATCGGGATAGACAGATGTGCAACAGTCCATCTCAAAAGAGAACGATGCTTGAACTACGAAGAAGATGTGTAGCTCTTAGATGGAAGCATCCTGCCCACCGGAATGACGTTGAAACGTATACTCACCTCGGGGTGGTACAACGCCACTCACAAGAGGGAACAGCAGTGAAAAATTGTCTCCGCGGTAAATACCAGCACAAACACCGAGAGATCTGGTCATCGGAATTGTCGGGGAAGAACAAATTTGCTTGCAATTCCAATTTTACACTGCTCGTTTTTGATCTCGAAAGGAGCTCTATCCACTCGACTTTCGAATATTCTTGCTATTCCAGTCTTATATGATACAGCTTCATAGGAGTTTGCATACCAAATCATCCGTTCCACGGTTGTACTTCCCCTGACAACAGGAAGACCATGAACTTTTGACATTGTAGTGTATACGTGATATAATGGTATTGGATAGAGCCTGTAAAGTCATCAGGATTTCGAATCCTCTTCTCTGCATGGTCTGCCACCATGAGAGAGCAAGAATTGGAGCATTTCTCTTCAGGGCCGCTGGCAAACTGGGATAAGTGTTTGACACTGGACGGGGTGATCACATATCTGTCATCGAGTTGAAACACGACAAAAGGCCCATATAAATGTCGCAGAGATCACTTCACTGCGGCAACAAAAGGATAAGACAGCACATGGGGTCTTCTTCAACAATATTGACCATTCAGGGCCTGCCGCGAAGCGCCTGAGGCCCTAATGTGTTTTGTAGTGTTTTAAGGTGGAACAGCTCCAAATACTGCTCAGAATTATTAATTCGTTGTTGTTTTTAGTCGATTTTGAGCTCGTGTGGCACGCACTTTGAACAGAGCTTTCGCATACCCAGAAAGTCACGCACGATATGTAAAAACATAATCCTTTGATATCTTCAGAGCCTCAGCTATCTCGATCAATTTCACTTTGCGGTTATCCAAGATTATTTTGTGGACTTTTTTGATGTTTTCGTCGGTAACAGCCTCTTTGGGGCGTCCACTGCGGGCATCGTCCTCGGTGGTCATTTCACATCTTTTATAGTTAGCAAACCACTTCTCAATAGATGATTTTTCAGGTACAAAGTCCGAAGAATTTTCATCAAGCCAAACTTTGGCCTCAACTGTTTCAAAAATCCTTTTATTTTCAGTTCCTTCAAACTAACAAAAGTTGCTTCACTCAAAATGTTCTATCCAACAAATTATCAGTTCAACAACTGTGAAATTTGTTCACATTTCTTTTGAATAATGAATTCAATTAATGATTATACGGATTCCATTTTAGTATCGTTATATGTGTGTTAGCCAACGACTTTTCAAACCATCTAGACATCTTGAAAGGGGTTTTTATTTTCATTGAGCATCTCTTAGACTCAAAACAAAATCAGATCCATATTATGATCGCTAACTGACGCTTTCCCACCAGCCACTATAGTGGCTGGTGGAAAAAATGAGTATGAGAAATAACATTTTCAGAAATGTACCTACCTCATGTCGGACGGATGGATGGACGAGAAAGGAAGGAATGTTAGAAAACAATTTCAGAGCCATTGGATTGTATTTATTACATAACAATGAATTACTTTCTGGTTTTTTCACACAACTCACTGGCTGAGTAGGAGAAATCTCTTGAAATATAGAGTCCAATGTTAACATGCACGACAGGAGTGAAGGTAATCGCATTGCCGACTCTTTAGCCAAGGAAGCGGCTGGACTAAGAA
>WOGO01009474.1:0-10194 GCA_015342085.1 Leptinotarsa defecta
TTTCATTGTTATTTTCGTTTTTATCACCCCAAAATTAGTAGAAATTGACTAATTTAGTGTAGGAAACATTCAAAAAATATTTTTTGTTGTGTTGTGTAACCAATGGTTAATAAATGTTCTAGTATAATTGTCGTCATATTGTTCCTCGTGAGAAACGAATAAAATAGGCGGTTGAAATAATATTTTTTAGAAAATATGAAATGACAAATCAAATTATATTACACAAAAGGCTATTTGTAATATTCACTCTGAGAAAAAAAAACAGATTTCGAAACAATTTTTATTTCAAAATACTTGAATTTAACCTAGTATACAACAATGTGAACATTTTAAATGCGATAATTACATATATGTTACAAAACTATTGTACAAAACTAGCAAACTACATAGAAAATTAGACTGTTAGCATAACGTATATGTATATATGGTACAATATTTATTCTCCAAGAACTGACTTCGTATAAACACTACTACATTGCCTGTTCAAACCCAATATTTTCTACTAAGCCTTGAGAATTCCACTCAACTTTTGATAATCTGAAATTTATTGTATTTTAAGGAAAGAACTTTTGAATAATATCTCTTCCTTTGGATCCACCGACTCCAAGCTATTCGACCAAGTTTACATTATTGGATTTGTTTCAAAATGAATCAATGAATTAAATGGAAAGTAACAAAAGTGGCATTAGAAAATCTATATGAATGGGGTTCCATTATAGTTGACACAGTGAATCAATATGTACGTAAACATTTTCATAATTCAGCATTCTTATTTTATAGTACAAAATACCTGAATCGAAAAAATAATTGAATGCCTTCATTTAGTCACTAAATAACTGCCAATACGCGATTGACATTTATTTTTGATATAACATGTGACAAATCAGTATGGACTGAAATATTGAGTCGGCCTTTCCATATTGAATAACTTGTTGCAGAAATTTAATTTTTCTAACCCCAATGTAATCTGTCTATAATTGAATTTCATATGTCTTTTTACAGGGTACATACACAGTAATATTCACTGATTACTATCAGTGACTGAAATTTGTTATAGTTGTTCAAATGTATGGTACTCGTCTTTAGTTTACAAACCTACAACTTCGTTTTGTCCATTTATTGCTAATTACACCACTATGAAACATATTTACATACATCATTGAGGTTAGAGTGTTTCGTTTTAATACTCTGTATTGTTGACAACAGTTGACAGAAAATAAGAAAGTATATCTGAAGAATTGAGAAAGGATACAAAAATATGGATGCCTAGAAAAATATGAATTTTTTTTATGTGTACCATTCAAAATTTTCGTACTTTCATAAACAAAAACTGAACTGTTCATATAAGAAAAATGAAGTTGAATGTGATGTGAAAAGTCATTTGCAGTAATTTTTGATTATTCATTCATGAGTTAGTTTCATACATAGTTTATTGTTATTTTTCGCGGCATCGACAACTATATATATTTTCATGATCCTAATGACAGTTATTATAGGAATTTCGATATTTTTCTAAGTATCGATGTAACAAATTTCAACAAGAAATATTTCTGATATAACTGAATTCTCAACTTTGATTTAGATCAAGCAAAGTTTCGGAAACTAGTTTTGGAGTGTTTCATATCATTTACTACTTGTATTTTTCTTAGATTGAATATAATGGGTCATTCAATATCTGACAATAACTTCAACCGATATGGACAAAAGACAACTTATGGGAGTGCAAGACAAGATTCTCTGAGAAGATCGTAATTCACAGAGTACATAACGATCTTCTTATTTACAATTGTGTTTTAGGTACGTTGATTCGTACTAATTTCCAAAACTAGTTTGAAACTGATTTGATGAAATTCATTAGAAATAGGCACTTGTATGTTTGAAGTACTATAAACAAAATTTAACGGGAACTGGCCAAATTTGATTAGTTCTGAAACCTGAACATTTTTCCATTTCGACTACTTCAAGTTGTCTGAGTGAAGTTTATGTACAGTTCGGTAAGCAAATAATTCTTATACTTTTTCTTATACTTTTTCTTATACTTAGATTGGATAATGAGGCTGACTGATACAATTGTTCCCTTTTTCGATTATTTATAATAACTAATAACTATTCCTTATGCCGGAGGAAACAAATATGAACGTGGAGGAGCATTAGAAGAAATTGAAATTTCAGTACTTTTCTGAGGAATGGGTGCCCATAGAGAATGCAACATGAATGAATGCAGGTTCTGGATTGAAAATGCTTTATTTTTATAAACCTGGTATGAAAAACTGACTTTAGCTGAACATTTGAAAATGTGTAAAAAATGACTGCATGTTTCAAATATATATGTCAGGAAATATACAAAATATTAAATGTAATGTACTTGACTGTATCTAATTGCAGCCGATCTAATATATAATATCCTTGTGTCAAAGTGTTAGTTGCCAAACTCCTCAGAAACGTCTTGACCGATTTTCATGAAATTTTATATGTGATTCGGTAGGTCTGAGAATAGGTTTCAATCTATTTTTCATTTTTGACAAAAATTCTTCTTTAATGAAAGGTTGGTTGGGTAACAGGATCAATTTTTTCTTCAAAAAAATATTGTTTTCTTGCCGACGTTTTGAATTTATTCAAATTCTTTTTCAGGGCTCTGTAACAATAAATACTCATAAACATACCATACGATTATTATCGTTTCAATTTCACAAGGAATAATGAGTTCTTAATTGAATTACTCACCGAAATGTAGTTTCTTCGTGTTAATATTACTAATTTAAAAACCATTAGACGTTCAAATAAAATGAAAAAACATTGCAACAACCGAATTTTTGAGACAACACCAACACAAAACGACATGAAACAAACGAATGACTCTATCTATGATTCTGATGAGGTGGTGTCTGTTTTTTACTCAATGACAGAATGGAAAAGAGTAAATTAATCAAGTATTTTACTTATCAAATTGAAACGTGCAGTATTAAGGCCATCGACATCTCTTCTAGTGTTAACGCTACCGCATTCGAGAATATATATCATTTCGCTCGAGAATCTTTTGGATAAATATGGTTGAACATCTGAAATGGATTATCAAAATTGAAAACCCATGCTCATATTCTTTTTCATGTTCAAAGAGGGTTGTGGGGTTTTTTATATTCGGTTTCTAAGAGCCTCTCATGTGTTCTCAAAGTTGTGTTTCAAGATAACGTCCGGTTTGACCAATATATCATTGTTACAGAGCCCTGAAGAAAAATTCAAATAAATAAGAAATTTTGGCAAGATTCTTTGACAATTATTGGATTACTAAATTAGTTAAATCAAAATTTTTTCTTCTCATTTTTCATGATGTCACATTGAAAAATACATCTAACCCTCAATTTTTACTCTCCTATCGCGAATCCCTACTTTGTATAGTCATTTTAGTAATTTAATGATTTTTAACACAGATCATAGATCAGTTATTCCCACGCCATGCGTCTACCGGTGTCACTTATCACTCGGTGAACAGCACGGAGGAGGAAAGTGAACGAAGCCGGTCTTCTGTCTCCCTCACGTAATAAGCTTTCTCTCACTGCCTACACAGTTTCCGGCCACTGTCATTGTTTATCCATCGAGAATAGATAAGTTTGCGATGCCACCTAAGCTTTTTTCAAACTCATTGGATTTGCCAGGCATGCCACCGCATGATTTACATGAAAGTCGTGCCGTTCCGTAATTGGAATCCACCATGGCTGTGCAACCGCACGCGATCAGTCATAAAAAAATTACTGAAAAACGTTGTCAAAGCCAGCAATTCAAATGGCAAATTCTGAGGTGAAAATTTATTAATACCACGAATTTCTATTATTACTGCAGATGTGCCAATTCATTTTGAATGTGTGCAATTTCCAATCAGATTGGCATTTGCGATGACTATTAATAAGTCCCAAGTCCAAACAATGCCTGTCAGAATTTGTCTATTTACTATTCTGAAAATAGGAAATTTGAAAGTTGTGTTTCTTATTCTTCGATTTTTTTTTGAGGAGTACTCGATACTTTCTACTGTTTTTTGGGCATATAAAAGATAATTTGCTGAAGTGTAATAAAGGGTAAACAGAAAAGTTCACCCCGAAAAGTTACTGCGTAATATAAACTACTTAAGATTCTTATAAATGGGGAAAATCAATTGAAAAATAAAAAACCAGTGGTCAACCTTTTGGAAAAAAATGTCCTTCCGTCTTCAGATTATTTTTTATGTTTCACCGAACTTCTCGACTTGGGTCATCCAGATTAGTTTCTGATTTTGTTTCATGTGAAACAAAACTGCTGGATAGGTATAATAATAGTAATAATAATAATTCGTTGTGAGGAACAAGAGGTATCGAATTTATTGAAACTATTCGTTTTCCACCCTCAGGCTAATGAATTATGATGTAATTGTGAATTATAATGTATTGTGTAATCTATGGAAAGAACTAATTTTAGCGAAATCACTATTATTTTTACATCATTACAAACAAAACTCGAAAATAACCAATGACGGTAACGTTGAAATCCTTAGACTCTCAAAGCGGGTCCTGCAAGATGACATTTTTGGTATACCAGCTGAAATACGAATAATTCGCTTTTGGACAATGTAAACACTTGCTGATGAACTAGATAAACACCAGAAACATACTCCATATATCTGTCTGTAGTCTATCTGCGCATGATACAATTTCAGAAGTTTATAGATTTTTAAATCCAGTTTCAGATTTCTGAATTGATATGAGTACCTATTTAGTTTGGACTGTTGCATCTGACAGTGATTACTCCATGTAAGATACTCATCCACGTGAAGACCTGATAATTTGACATGAAAGACGGTATTGATACTTGTATTAGATTGATTAGAAATGATTGTTTTCACAGTGTCTCTGACGATTGTGGAATCGAAGTTATATACTTCAACTCCGGTTTCTTTTGAATTTTTTCACATACTGTTCTGATGATTTTTTCCATCTTTGGAAAATGAATTATGTTTTTATTTTTTTGGAAAGATTATGTTATGCTAAGAATGTGGAATTTCGAAGTTTGTTTTGAATTACTTGTGTACACAGTATTAAATGAGTAAGTTTACAAATTAACAAAATTTAATGCTCCCAATTAAATTATAGTTCTGATTTCTGTACTTTTGGCAATCAATGAATAATAGTTGCAATAACATTTATGTTTTTTATCAGATTCAAACGAATATCAACCCTGTTTTACAATACCTTACCGATGACAAGTGGCTATGGATGTATTGAATTTTTATATTTTGCGGCGAATATTACTCTAATAACCTTGTTCGCTTCAATGGAAAAATTTAAGGAAGACAATATCGTCGATTTACATTTGACCAGCTCCTGTTATAATTTATTCATGTGATACTTTAAAAATACCCGCGATTTCCAAAGTATAAGTAATATTTGAAACTGAAACTGACAAAGCCATCCTTAGTGTATCTCTAAATTCGCAGTCACATATCGTCTATCTTGTCGCAATTCTATAAAATGTTGAATTTAGTTTATATCGGCACGTTTCCTGCTGATCCAATGGATAACCGTCAACCCAAATACAGACATTGTCTTGTTGAGAGTTCAGATCGTTACAGATTTAATTCTGTGTTCCTAGTAAACAGAAAATTTATTAGCGAACTTTACTTGAGTTGAATTATTGCTGTAGAGGAGGTGAACTGTATCGATAAAATTCACAAAGATCAAATTCCATCCACTACAACTTTTTGTCGGAGGACAGTGGGACGTGTAGTCACTTGGACTTACACTGCAATAATAAGACCTATGTTAACGTACGGAGCCATTACACGGGGACCGAAAGTTCTACAAGCAACGGCCATCCAAAAATTATATCAAATATAGCGACTGGCTTGTTTAAAAATCACAGGAGCCATGAGAACAACACCAACCGCGGCAATGGAAGTAATTACGGGTCTGACTCCTCTGAACCTGTACGTTAACGAGATTGCGTTAATGGTCATGGTACGATTGCGCACGGCTGGTATAAACCTCGAAGTAGAAATGGGTCACTTGAGGTTGGGCCTATGGTGAGAAGCGCTTACTGCGCAACTTCAGCTGCAGGCAACAAGTGATGCAATTGAACCCAGGTTTGTGCTCAAGAAACCCTACAAAATACAAATAAAATAGAACACAAAGTCAGATGCTACAAATGCAATACGCATATATACAGACGGCTCAAAAACCAAAGAAAACTCCTGTTCCTGTTCACCTTCCTGGAAAGAACAGGATGGACGATGACCTAGGAGGACAACTCCTCGAAAGGATGTACAATGAGTTACATGTGGCCTAAGTGCTGTGGGCCTACACTCACCCTCCCTACTCTACAGATACAGATGAACAATACTTTCGAAACAACCCAATATAGTAATTATTTCTTGACTGTCAATGATGGAAATCACCTTCATAATATATTTATAAAATATATTTGATAGTGTTTTTTGGATACAAAACCTAATGCTCGACATAAAAATTATCTGGCAACGCTGACCGTATTGCTGGCTCGACTTCAAGTTTCACAAACATACATAAAAATAAGTTATTCTACCCAGCAACTGATAATTCTAAGGCTAAGGCCGCGCTACGGGTTTTCCCGCAGGCGGTGAATCGCCAAACCACAAAACCTCTCGAGACGCACACACTTTGAATAAAAACCGCGAAACTGGCCACAATTTTCAATTTGAATATGGATTTCAAGAAGTTGTATGTATGCTAGTACTCAGAAACAGAAAAAGAAAACGTCATAAAAATGTTTGCAAATATTGGGTCCATCCACTTACTAGCTGAAGATTTAAGAAAATTGTCCTGAGAAATTTTTCAGCTTCTATCGGATGTCAGTAGCTAGTTTCAAAACAATTTTGTATATTGTACGTCCTACATTACATTACATGCATGAATACAATATTTCGCTTATGTATTTCACCAGAAGAGCGACGACTTTTCATGACGGTATGCCGAATAATGACAGAACCGACCGCGGTTGCCACGTCTAATGTGTGCGTCCCAATATAAGTTCTAAAAACTACAAATTTTGGCGCGGTTTTTTCCCGCTAGCCATTCTGTAACAAGTTGTGGAATCAAAATCAGTCGCGGGAAAAACCGTCAGTGCAGCTGCTTAGTTTCCTTTACTCACAAAGTCAGGCGGTTGTTATAGACATCTTAATTTTGGACAGGTTGGAGCCTGGCTCCCTTACCCTTACGACTGAGGTTCGTCAGGAAAACAAACGGGTTGAAACTGATCATGGGATGGCGGCATGAATTTCAGACGTCAGTACCGCCCTTCACGGTGAACCCCTGCCTGGCTGCGGTGGGATGAGGAGATTGTTCATCCATTAACTGGGAACATGAGGGCCTTATTCGACAGAGTGTTGGGACCTACTATATCGGGAGGGGTCGTCTACAGCATAATCTATAGCTTTCCTAACTAACAATCAGGCGGTTAAAATCCGTGGCGGTTTAGTCATAGTGCGGCCTATATGTGTTTACATTTGTTATTCCACATATTTATCATATCATCTAATTATGTAATATTTTTCCAGATAAGAGACTGCATCAACAAATGTTGTCAGTTTGATCGGGCAAAGAAATCAGTCATGAAACTCAATCATTTAAAAGCGATCATTGCGATTCTGGCCGAAGATCGAATCCACATCCACGAAAAAATAAACCTCAATCTGGATGACAACTTCTTACGTGATCTTCCGAAGTTATGTTTTGGAAAATATACCAGGAGCATCAATCAAGACAAGTTGAGAGAAGGCATGCAAGAACTCATGATTGGAACAAAAAGTCTCAATGGAAATTCTTGGGTTGACAACATCCTATTCAAAGCACTTGAGGTCATATTTTCAAACACAACTCAAACCGAGAGGCAACACTATTTCGAAGAGTTGATAGATTATTTTTATATGATTTTGAATGAAAAGCTGCTTCAGGAAGAAATGCCTTCGCCTATTCTGTCGCTTGCCGAATACAAAAACAGAATAAATAGATTCATCCCCATTGTGAAGTTGAAACTGGCACTAAAATTGTACGAGAATACACAAAAAGGTGAAAAAATTCCAGAAGGTATCATGGAGACAACAGTTGAAGAGATTTATGAGTATATTCTCTGTCCCAGATTACTAAGAGAGGATTGTTATAAAATACTCAGCAAAAAACTGGGGACATTCGACTACAAGATCTTGGAGTATGCTTTGGTTTCTACAGCGCAACGACAGGGACAACTAGGTGATTACTTTCAACTAGAAGTAATATTGGAAAACAGTGAACAAAATCTGCCACTTTCGTTTTTCGGCAAGTTTTTTCCAGCAGATGACAACAAAAGGGAGCTCTCATTATTAATCTACAAGAAAGAAGAATTCTTCTATGGTCACTTCATTCCAATCCTCAAACAACTTGGGCTGGATTCCATAACAAATTTTGCTGCTGATTCATTCCTCATCAAACCAAACGATTGTATTATTTTAGAAGATCTATCTGTTTTGGAATATGCTGCTATAGATCTACTTGTTCCCTTCAATTACGATACTCTCGCTGCTGTCATGAGAAATTTGGCAAAACTACATTCCTGTTCTCTGATATTCGAAGAAAAGCTTGGAAAAACACTTGGGAGAACCGTGCGAATTGGAAAGTATTACGCAAACTACTTCAAAGAGGTGATGTATAATCCAGATGTGGGTGAACCTGTAGTAAAATCGTCTTGTGATTTGGTTGTGAACTTCTACTTGGATAAATATGCAGATCTTATCAGGGACTTAACCATGGAAGACTTCAAAGAGAAAGTGAAATATTATTTTGGCAAAGTGTTCCAGGATGTCCAACCTTCCAAGACGTACCGGAACGTTGTGAACCATGGTGATATGTGGGGAAACAATATTTTGATTCGCACCGATAGTGAAACAAAGTGTGTATCGAGCCTGTTGGTCGATTATCAGCTGATAAGATATTGTCCTCCGGCAATTGATATACTTTTCGTCATGCACGCGAACAGTGATAAGAGCACAAGAGCTAAATATTCGTCTAGACTTCTAGACGATTACTATTCTGAAATGAAGCATATCTTGAAACAACACGGAATTGATGTCAGTGAAATCTATCCATACGAAACTTTAATGAAGTGTGTACATGAGATGAAGTCCACTGCAATTTGTATGTCACTGCTTTACAATCAGTTGTGGTTGATGCCTAAGGAGGTGATCTCTGATATTATGGGCGACATAGAAAAGTCGAAAAAGTTCTTCGATGGAGATCGCGTAGAAATTTTCGAAAAAATTTTCGATTTCGCACCTAGAAGAAGGATTAAGGAAAATATCGAGGAACTGTATGAAATTTGTTCTAGATAGAACGTTTTCACTATTGTGGATGGGAATGAAGCCAGTTTAGCATATTATTACTATTACTCCTCACGAAATATATCTTTTGAAAATACACGGGAGATGACTAAGACTTGGTCAAAGTTTCTCTCATAGTTTCTGTATCTCTCATAGTTTTCGAGATCGAATTTGAAACACCCTGTATATACTGATCATGTTTACGATTATTAATGATTATTATAAAAATCTTAACAGTAAGCACGTAATATTTTTTTATTATTTGAAACGTGGTTTAAAACTGATGATAACAATTTTGTGAATGTACATTATGTACATTATTAGTATCATTATTTAATTTTACGAAAGTAACAATTGGCTTTTGGTAGCAATAATAAACAGTGCATTTTTTTAATATCCCCTCCTTTAATTTTTTGAACGGATGAAAGGGGAGGGGATATTAAAGAAAAGCACTGTATGTACATACACAAAATAAACATTGAAAGGTTTCATTATTAAATAACCTTTTCTCACACTAATATACAAACCCAAAATACACCAAATTCAGGTAATAAGCTAGGCTTTTTTCAAGTTGAATAATTGCAATATCGAATAATTCAAGTTAGATTAATTTATCACTTATGTCGAGGTTCCCGAGACGCACATGTTTTTTTGCTGTCACACGAACATATATAAATATTTTTGTTCATTCGTAATTTTTTTCGTTTTACGTTATTCACGGAAAAACATTTCTTCAAACTAAATTTCAACATTATGCTTCATACGTTCTCGTTAATATACTTTTGAATGCATTATCAGTGAACCAATCAACAATTTCAATTAATTTCATAATTTCTCCAGAACAC
>WOGO01009475.1:0-10192 GCA_015342085.1 Leptinotarsa defecta
AGGTGTTCCGGGACCCCTCTGAAGACGGCTCTAATTTGCCTGTCCTCAGGAAGGGTATACGTGTAATGAGGAATTTTCTCCCTCACCAATAATTTGGACATACTCCTGTAGTCCTCGATCGAAGAAGGCTGAACTTTAATGTCATCAGCCAGGTTTGCTGCTTTCGTATAGTTGACTTTGTGAAAGGTAGCCAACTTCGTGAAATGAACCCACTTGTCCTTCTGGCGAATGACAATTGGGGGAACGCGAGTTTTCTTGATGTATTGGGGCATCTCAAGGCGCGGAGGGAGAGGGGAGCTAGCTCCCTGTTCCGTGGGATTTCCAACCTAATTTGTTTCGTCGTTTTAGGTACTCAGGTTTTTTGGGCCACCCTGAACAGTGGAAATAGACTTTTCACATGTTTCAGAGCTCTCGCTCATATTGACATCAGTCATTACATCACCCTCCACAGAGGATTCAGTTGTTAATATCTCAAATTCCGAGAAATTTAGTGTTTCATCACATAATTTAGGTGCTTTTTTGTTCGTCGTTATTGGCTTTGCGCCGGTGTTGCTTGTTGTTTGAGAGGCTGGCTTCGAAGAAGGAGGAAGCGGAGGAAAGTCTTCCGAAAGTCTACGCTTCTTTTTTGCCGGTTCATTCGACTTTGTCATGGCATTGTCTCAGGCTGAGCAGAAATGGTGGAGCCGACGGGGGTATCTTTGGAGGAGACTCTCCTCGGAGTACGATCAAGAAGGTCCCTGACCCCTGGTGGGGTGCCAGGAGGCTCCCTAATCGCTGACCCAGGAGTGCTTTGATGGGCTCAAGCCCGGACGGTCAAGCAAAAGGCCTGGCAAATGTATTGGTGAACTCCACTGATCTTAAAGGACAAGCCTAAGTAATTGTGGGCCATCTATGGAATCGAAAATTAAAGACGAAGAGTTACCCCAAGACATTCAGTTGCGAATACAAGTTTCGATATCGACCTCTGACGAGATTTATCCTCAGTCTTTCACTACAGTTGTCACTACAAAGCACTGGACAACTGTTTTGACTCGTCATAGATTTCATAAGAAGATGAATCTCGTTCGGCGATCGATGATTTTCGATCCCATAGATGCAATTTTCGTTAGGAAAAATGTATCGCCATAACTGTCAATAACTTTTGCAAACGTCAAAAGTGTTTCCGTTGAAGATATTTTCAGTGGTTGATATTTTTTTTGAGTTTTGAGAACGGAAAGCCTAAGCTGATATTCCAATTACCCAATACGAGTTATGTACTAACTGTCAGTGGCTTATATCACTCAATAATTTTTTATTTTTGAGAGAGAACTCTAAACAGTTTGCCCTTTAACGTATTCAAAAAACACTTTATTGTGATATTTTCACTAAAAAATTTTACAAAAACGCAACACGTGATTTTTACCTAAGTTTGTAATGAATTAAATTATCTGAGCTTATGTTCCAGTTTCTACATTCGAAACAATATTTAGTAACGGGGAAATACTCAATTCTAATTGATTATTCAATAAATTACCGGAAATCCTTAATCAAATAATTTCTAAACATTCTACAAGATCGAGTTTACCACTCTTCCCTTCTAAATGTAACACGTCGTATTCAAGAATGAACTATGGAATTGGTCTTTCTATTTACAAAACTACTTCTATTCTCTTTAATTTTGTAGGAAAATGTTCTCCCTGTTTGACCAATATACAGTTTCGGGGATGAGCCGCAAGTCAACTTATATACTCCTGATTTATCCGACACCGAAGTTTTGTCTTTATTGTTTTTAATAAATTTACTTAGACTATTATTCGTTCTGTAAGCTACGTTTACGCATTCTTTCTTTGAAAAACTGTCAATATTATTGGTTCATTCACCCAAATGACTGTCCTATTACTGACGTTATCGCCTCGTGAATTAAGGTAGACCTTGTCCATGGCTTGCTTTCGTAGTTTTTTGGAAAGAATAGAGTCTACAATATCTACCTTATAACCGTTGTTGACCGCGGCTCTCTCTCGGAAAGTGGAATATTCAATAGTTTGTGAAACATACTATCAAATGTAAAATAGTTTTGTAAATAGAAAGACCAATTCCACATTTGCAAACCACCGTTTAGCAGAAGGACATGAGTTCAATCGTGAATACGACGTGTTACATTTGGAAGAGAAGAGTTTGAAACTCAATCTTCTAGAATTTTTAGAAATCAATAGATTCAGGAATTCGGGGAATTTACTGAATGATCAATTAGAATTGAATAACTCCCCGTTATCGAATATTTTTTCAAATGTCGAAATTGGGACATCAACATAGGTAATTTAATTCATTACAAACTTAGGTAAAACTCAGGCACTTGAAATTTAGGTACTTCAAATTGTAAAATTAGGTATAGTAAGCATTGCATATGTAGAATATAGTTAGTAAAGACACGGACCAAAGAAGCCATTGTACGGCAAATCACGTGCTAAAATTATTAAGTGAAAATCTCACAATAAAGTGTTTTTTGAATACGTTAGTTATGGATTTTCATCAAGTATCGGTCAATTCCATCATATAGTTTGACCTTTATTACACTTCAGTAGGCCCTCTACTGATTTAGCTTTGTTTATTTTTCAGAATGTGGAAGATGGAAATAATAGAAAAGTAGCGCGACACATTGACTCCTACACAAACAATGTATTTCAAAGAATATTCTTAGTTTCGTTTAAATGATTAGTATCAAATCAGTTCTGTTTATGTTTTGGAATTTGTAGATTTAAATTCTTGCAGTTGTCTTTCAAGGCACTCATACTAATAAATCTAGGCTTCTTGCCACTGTCTGAGAGTAGGAAGCAAAGAAGGGACCCTGGCGACTTAATGTTACCTTTTGGTCGTTAACATGCCGTTCTCAGGTACTGAAGTAGTTTTTTTCATGTTGCCGTTACGAAAATTGTCTTTTGTAATGGAATGAACAAGACACTTAGTCACTCTCATTCAGTTCGAGATTCCTACGTACGTCAGGTCACTGTTAATGCTCTATATCTGCAGAGGTTAATTGTTGGCAATGAAGCAGAGCGACGTTCCATGAAATGCAACATGAAGATTAATGTTACTGATTGATGCCCACACTTGAAGTATGACAATCACAAGGTGTGCGTGCGGATTTCTGTGTGTTTTGACGAATTGGTTTCAGGAACCATTATGGGATGAATTGAATTAGTGCTTTTCACAGTTATCATTTTCAGTGTTTTACAGAGTGTGCCAAATTGGACACTTTCAAAGGAAAACCCTTTTTTTTTAACTATATAGATGAAAACTGATGACTGTATCTGCGGTTCAAATTTTATAACAAACTCAATGGCGAAAACCGCATCTCTATCTGGTATCTGTAGAGTAGGGAGGGTGAATGTAGACTCACAACACTTAGGCCACATGTGACCCATCGTACATCCTCCCGAGGTGTTGTCCTCCTAGGTCATCGTCCATTCTGTCCTTTCCAGGAAGATGGACAGGTCACTAGGAGACATCTCCTTTATATCAGCAGGTGTAGAGTTACAGCATGTTTTTTGAAAATGTGCATTTTCGAAAGTTTCGAAGTGCTGTAACTTTTTTCTGGTCAAAAATTTCTTTTTTCCATGAAAACATTTTCAAAGCCCTTTTTTACGTAAAATTCAATGAGATATCAATAGTTATTGATGCATATTTCAATACAGCTTAAAATTACCTTTTCCAAAATGTAGCACACTTGACGTTTTGCTAGAGTCATCTTCGAAATACAGAGCTTTTAGGTTTTTTCATATAGACTTTGAAAGGCAAACTTTGATGTAGAAGACTTTGGACGATGCGACGCGGCGATAAAACAGAAAGAAATTGTTCAGTAGTAGCTATCAAATGTTGAGAAAGCTTTTCACAGCAGTAATTAAATCGCATAGTTTCAATAAAAAACTGATAACAATTAATACTATATTTATTACTAATAAATGAAACTACAATATTAATAATGAAATATATTTCTTCAGAGAAGGTGTTCGAAATGTCTACCAGTTTCTTCTACACACAGGCGACACCTTTTCGGATCATTAGGAGTGGGAGAAGCAAAACTTTGCATCACTGCCGCTTCCAATTCGTATCTAGAATCGGTGGACAATTCAAAAATGGGATCTTTCAACCTTCCCCAGAGATAAAAGTCCAGAGGACGTAAGTCCAGTGACCTGGCCGGCCAACGGTTGTATCCTTGATTGGCTATCCAACTATCACCAAAATTTGCAGCCAAGAAATTGGTGACAATTACAGTGTTGTGATGCGAAGCCCCGACTTGTTGAAAATATATTTTTCTGAACTCCATTAGTGGCTAGTGGTTCAATATTTTGCTTTAAAATTTCTAAATACCTCTGAGACGTTAGCGTGTCATCATAAATGAACGAATCGATAATTCTACCCCTGAAAACATCTGCCAACATACTAAATCCAAATCTTTCTTTTAACTTTCGTCGGATGGTAGCTGGTCGGTTGAGGTGGGTGGTTTCCTCTACTCACTTAATCAACGTCTCTGTGAACCGGTGGTTCGAGCCGCAAGGTCGGACGATCCAGTGTCACTTCCTATCATCCAACCAGTGTTAGGAATCACACGTTGAAAGGTAAGACCTAGTTAGTACTTAGCTCGCATAAGTTTTGATTTTGGAGAGTTGTTGTTCGTAGACTTCTCTAATCCACAATAGAATGAGAATTTTGTTGTGTCCAAATATATTAATTGTAGGTGTTGAAAATGCCTATACTGCTCACATAAGCTTCTTCTGTCTAAATACAATTTAACGAAAAATCACATACTTGGTAACAAGTTTCCACGAACCACTGGCAAAAAGCTACTGGTCCTCTATGGGCTTGAATTGTGTTTTATTCAAAATTAATGAGTTAAAAAAATAAATTGGACATATAAACTGACGGAGAAGGTTGAACATGTATAAGATTATTTTGGGTTTGACAAATGTCATACCTTCACATAAATGTCATTTTTCAATGGGATTGATGATTTCATAATCTTTGACTTTAAAGAAAGAGTTATTGATTGATACAATTTTTACTATTATTATGTTTTTGATGTAGTTACAGTAAGTTACTGTATATATTGCTGAGATTATCAATGTCACTTTGTTTTGTATGAATAAGAAAACTGACATTGATAATCTCAGGAATATATACAGTAACTTACCAGAACTACATAAAAACATAATAATAATAATAATAATTATATCAATCAATAACTCTTTCTTTAAAGTCAAAGATTATGAAATCAACATACCCATTGAAAAATGACATTTATGTGAAGGTAAGGCATTTGTCAAACCCAAAATAATCTTATACATGTTTAACATTCACCGTCAGTTCATATATTCAATTAATTGTTTTTAATTCATTTTTACTGTAAGAATGATTGATTTGTAATGTTTTTCAATGGCGACAAAAACTAGCAGCTCAATAAATTATAGGCCTTGAAGAAGCTTCCCATTAGAAGCGAAAGCTTGGCAAAGTACAGCAGAGTTTTGATTTTTTATTTTTTGACTGAGAGACCCCGTTAATCCATTTTGCTGTACATTCCTCCAGTCGCTAAGATCATTATATATTATACAATATATTATATATATTATATTTGCTGAAAATCTTCGCCACAAGGTAGAGATGACTTCTTTGCTACAATATAGTTCGATATGCATTGGAAATTATCAATTTTTTCGACTGTGTCGACTATTGATGCTGACTGGAAAAATAATTTATGTCTATTTTCAAATAGGTACGTAGACACCCAGTTCATACATATAGACACCAGCTACACCAACTATTCCATATCTTCCAAATGTGTTTCTACAAGACTGTCTTCAGCCTATCTAATCGAAAATTCTATGAGCCCTCTTCTGAATGATTGAAATCCTTTCCGCATAGCTTCTAGTACCCCAACACAAACTTCCATATTCGAGGTGACAATGTATAGTAACGTTATACAGATTTTCACGGCGACTTGCCATGAACCTCAATGTATAACAATGTTTCTTCAATTCATTGCACATACTTGCAATATGTGGAGTCCACGTTAATTTACAGTCTGGTGTAATTCCGTGTATTTTGCTCATAGTTCATGACTCGGCAAACGATTTAATATTCACAAATAGGTAGTGATTTTTTTTCATAGTAGGTACTCGTAGACCAAGTTATCGTCATACACCAGATATAATAAGGGTCCTAGCATGGAACCTTGAGGAACGTCTGACTTGATGATGACAGGTAGACTTGTAGTGCTATTTGAGACTATCTTTTTAATAACGGTGACATCGCTCACATAACGTCTCTCCAGTGCCAACATGAATATTTCATGATTTAGTCTGTCGAATGCTTTGTGGAAATCAATAAATGAGCAACAATTATTTAATTTACCATCAAGAGCATTCACCAGAATTTTATAAAGAGCTGTATTTTATATTGAGTAAATTTATGTATGCATTTGACACAGTATTCATATGTTCATATTTAATTGTAGGTATAGTAGTTGGTACAGACTATTGAATTGCTTGCTATCGTTCAACCCGTGTCAAAAATCACACGTTAAAAGGTAAGTCCTCGTTAATCATCAGCTCGCACAAGTTTCGACTTATGAGGGTTGTCGTTCGTAGGGGTCCGACAGCTGGTTAACGGAAAAACAGATTTCAAACAGATTTTTTAAAACAACCTAAAGAACTGAACAATTCCTTTTAGCATTCCGAAATTGGTGAATGGTTCAGAATTCAGAACATAAATGGAAGGATTTCCGTACATCTCATAACAAAAACCTTACTTTCTATGATATATTTAGATATTCTATAATTCAACTTAAAAAAGGGATATTTGTTTGGCATTCTCATTATTTTCTGCCGAGCAAGTTGGAATGGCATTGGACCATTTTCCATTCTTCAGGCATTTCAACATGGCCGCACCCTTTAGTTGCAGTCCCTCTTCGCAAGTGAAGGTTATATTCTCCCCGATTTTGTAGAAAAACTTCACCGAAGACATCCTTCCGCTGATCGTTGTACCCGGGTAGGAACAAGCTTGGACACCTGTGGGTTCAAGAGTTATTAATATGTTTGTCTGACGGTGATTGACAATGTTTCATTGTCTGATATTATATGAAATGATTTGAAATCCCTGAGAGAAACCTGAAATGGAATAATAGTGAAATAAAATACATGTAAAAATAGAACAATTGAACAATAAAATAAAAATAAAAAGTTACAAGGACAAACATCGTCTTTTGTGAAGAATCCAAGATATTTTGTCGAGCTACTATTAGGGGCAATTATAGTCACACAGGAAGATCAACTGATCAGTTTCGACGTGGAAAGCATTTACACCAACGTTCCGGTCGAAGAAGCACTCCAAGTCATACAAAGGACCTGGAAGACAGAACGAATTTATCTATAGAAGGTACGGAACTGTTATTTCCAACTGAAGGACGAATTCTCTACATAAGATGAAGGACTGCCAACGGGATCGCCACTTTCACCAGTCAAAGCCAACATATATATGGAGTGGTTAGAAACTCTGGCCATTGAAGAAGCCCATAAGAAGCCCCGAGTCTGGTTGGGATACGTTGGCGACACCTTCATAATATGGAACCATGAGAATACAGAACTAGACACCTTCCTGAAGCACATCAACAACGTAAGTCCTTCCATCACTTCCACAATGAAGAAGAAAGTCCACAACGCACTGCCATTCTTAGACCTATTGGTGAAGAGGACCAACACTAAATGGGAAACATCTGTATACCGAAAACACACTCACACGGGACAATATCTTAACCAGGAATCCAACCACCATAAATCGACTAAGAGAGGAATCATCAAGACTCTAGTAGACCGTACTTTCGGGCTCTGTAATACAAAGGAAGGTCTCGAGACAGAGCTAGACATCATCAAAAATGATCTTCAACAGAATGGCTACTCCAAAGCGATAGTGGAACAGACTTTGGCTAAAAGACAGCAGGAGGAGTCCTCACAACCAGTGCTTGAACTCCCTACATCAGAGGATTATCGGAAAGGATAACTCTCGCCAAACGGTCATCTCCCACTGAACCGGTGAAGTGGAAAAAGAAAAGCAAAGATAAGTTAAAGTACTCGAATGACCCATACATAGTCATCTCCCAGAGGAATTAGTCCAGACATCTCCCAAAGACGATTGTGGATACTAACAATCGAAACGTCCTGAAGTAACTTGACTTTGGAATCTCTTAACTTTTTATTTTCATTTCATTGTTCAATTGTTTTATTTTTACTTGTATTTTATTTCACTATTATTTCATTCAAGGTTTACTTTCACTCAATACAATTATCATTTTCAGCTTTTCATTTTTTTTTTATTAGTTGTTTCAGGGATATCAAATAATTTCATATAATATCAGACAATGCAACTCCGAACTAATGAAATTCATCAGTTATTGATATATTGAAATATTCTCGAAACAGTAATTTGTATCAGCAAAAAATTATTTTGATTCGAACTTCAAGCTCCTCTCAAGCTTCAATTGTACATGTAAGAGTATTTCCTGGACAAAGCAATACTGCTTGCACTATAAAAAAGTTATCAAATCTGATAATGAACCAAACTCCCTTACGTTAGGGCGTGTATAAACCCCTTAACTCTACCTTATAGTTAAAATATGTGGACTGTCCGTTCCGTAGGGGTCTCGTAGATACTCCCATGGGCTTATAATCAGAAATGTATTGTCCATAGTTCCTGGAGCAAAGCATTGGTCAAGTCACGTATTTAAGCTATAAGGTAGAATTTGTGGAGTTGAAGCGTGTCTACACAAAATTCAGTTCCTGGTGTGACTAAGAAGAAGCAATAAACCAAAAGAATGACAGACTTCTCCATGATCCCTACTATGTGGTCTTCCAACAGGAACTTCCGAACTTTGACAGTTGATGGAAGCCATCTTGTTAAAGCTACATATGTAAAACTAGTTGTCATTTATTCAGTATATCTGTCACAATGGACGGATATAGCATTCAATGACATGCAAATAATAAAATTGTTTCATCAGAGGAGTGTTCGTAATGTAGTGGATGGATTCGAGTCCACTGATTCAGTAAACAATCGACCAACTATTCCCACACTGGAGTGACGATGTAAGAAATTATTTCTCGACAACGTCTAGTCAGGGGAATTCGGAAGCAGCTCAATATCAACAAGTCGTCTGATCCTGATGAAGTCCCCGTCATCGTACTTAATAAGTGCGCAAATGAACTCGCATAAGTGTTTTGCAGACTTTTCAACCCGTCTTACGAGACGTTTTCTTTCTTGTTGGAAGATTGCTCACGTTCAGCCTATTCCCAAAAAGGACAAGAAAAATCTTCCAAATAACTATAGACCAGTCGCTTTACTCTCAGTGATACCAAAAATCGTGTAGAAAGCCGTAAACCACCATATCCTTGAATATCTGGGAGGCTTCAACATCTTGAGCGATCATCAATATGGCTTTGGGAAACAAAGATCAACAGGCAACCTTCTATCGTATGCCACCCATATTTGGCATAACGCAATCGAGAAAAATGGAAACATGTAGCGCTTGGGTAAATTTTCGTTTTGAAGACACCCGGCGATTTTGAAAAAATTTTTGACTGAACTTTACGTATTTTAAAGAGTTCAGAAAAGGGCAACTTTTCAGCCTTCCTTTTTACTAAATAAACTATTTAAAAACACAAGCATTCCTTCGCTAGGTCACCTTTACACCTTATTCCTCCTTCTTTGACACTTTTCATTTCAATAATCAACATTTTTTTTATTAAAAACTCAATTTAAAAACGAATGCTTCTTCTATTTGTTCTTCATTCTTCATTCTTCTATTTGTAGGTTAGTTACTAGTGACATTTCAGAAAAAAGCGGTTGGTATTTGTCGTCACCTACTATTTCAAATTCGTAGATTTGAATTTTTAGTTTGACGTGAGAAAAAATTACAAAGTGAAATTCATAATTTAGTGAAAATAAGATATACTTTAATTCTTTATTTACACACTATTTACTATCAAAAACGAATTTTTGAGCTGAAGAATGAAGGCAAAAAACATTTGAATTACTTTAGGAATATTGACTGCATCAGTCGTACCAACCATGTCATTAACCTTAAAAACGTAAAATACAGTGATATGTAACCAAAAAGCAGCTCCGTACATTTTTTAACATTTTTATAAGAAAAATGTTGATTATTGAA
>WOGO01009476.1:0-10192 GCA_015342085.1 Leptinotarsa defecta
GTATAATTTTTTAGTTCAGTCCTTCAGTACACAGTTTCTCTGTTGATCAAAGTCCATTTATCCAATATAATTTTCACAAGTTCCGCTATTAGAACACATTTGCACAGCATTCTTACAGTAAACGAAGTACAAGTCACAGAATGAATCTGCCACAAATGTACCAGACTTATTCATTATCAAAAATCCATATCCTATCTTGGCCCTTAATTACACAACGTCCTACCCACGCATTCAAATCTATCACAAGCCACTCTATAATGAGAAAAGAAACGGAAAAATACGTGGATATTAACTACCACATACTTGAAAAAATCCTGTGGATGGTCGAATATAAAAACATAGTTTTTTTGAAATTCCATTTAGGTTTTTGAACTTGTCCTAAACAACTTTTTTTAACATTCTCCCTTTCCTTTCTCTACCTCTTGCAATCATTCCCCTCTTCTTTTTACTTTTCCTTTATTCTCTCTCTCTCTTCTATATATAAGCTATATTTAAGCTATATATAGCTACATCGGGTTGTATCGAGTTTTGCTCCGTGTTCTGTGCTTTTGGCAAAGTCTCATTTGCCATCTTCTGGTGACGTCAGGAGTTTTTCAACTGATCTAGTTGAAATCACAACTTGATTATTTTTTCGTATTTTCAATGAAATTTTAATTCATTATTATTTTACCTGTATGTGATTTCTGAAATAAATTCTAAATCTGAATTTAATGGAATGAGATCAAATTTTCATCATCCCCTGTTAAAAAAATACACTAGAATATTTCCTTCAAATCATGAAATATTTTTTTCACAATATCAAACTATTAAATGTTACAGAAGATGTAAAAACGCGGAAATGAGTATTAATTCGCTAAACGTTACCCTTTCCCCAAAATCCTTTTTTCTTTTGTAAAAGCAGTTCCTTGTCTATGAACACATAATGACGTCACGCCTCCATTCATAATTCCTAAAGTGAACACGTGCTTACTACAAGCATTCCTTTAAAGTATATTCGTGGCCTTCTAGAGTAAATCTTAGGGTACGCAATCATGACGTCACTGTATCGTAAAAACGAGGGGTCCCTTATCTGTAAGACCTGATTTAGAGTCTTTGTACTTGCACAACTACTTAAGAAGGTCGTAGAACAGGTGCGATGGATTCATACACTTGAAATGTTATGAAAGGAAGTGAGTAATAAGGAAACCGTAAGTGAATATAGGGGTTAATGCTATCTTTAAATGTGTACCTATACCGTTATTTACAGTCAGTGGTGCGCCTGAAAGAATTATGATCAAATTATTTTAATAATTTTTCATTAACCTTTTTGAATCCCTTAACTTTCTGAAAAAAATAAAAGTGTGAGGAAGAACTTTCTACAAGAAAAATGTTCTGTTTATTAGTAACTTGTCTTATTTGATAATTTTGCTTAGAAAAAAACAAATATTATTGACGTCTGACAAGAATATTTGATAATAAAACACTTCAGAAAACTTAACAATATATTCAATGTTTTCCAGTTTAGAAGACGGATGCATAGTTGTTGGTCTCCAAAACGTTAAGATTGGAGCTGTCCAATCGAAAATTTGAAATATCATTCAACAAATTGCTAAACGATCATGTTTTTCATAATATCAAAGGATTCCTGAAAATGACATTTGAAACATTGTTTTTCAACATACATTGCGTATGCGAATCTTTTAATGCGCAATTTGGCTCAAGTCAGCCTGATATGAAAGTATATACTATAAATTCACTACTGTTATAAAGTTTGTGTTAACCGAAAATGAAAAACGTCTGTCTATTATTTTGTCTGTGGAAATAAGTATCAATGGAAATCTTAGCTCTTTTTAGATGGTTTTGTTGATCTGAAATTTGGTATCACATTGAGTTTTGATGACAATACAATTTAATTAATTCTGTATCATTGTAAATCCAAGATGGCCGCAACTACAAAATGGCGGATTGCATATTGGTTCACAACTACCTCAATATGGGTGTCAAATCAAAGGACTTGACTATTAGAATAGTAGTAGGTACACTTTGAAAAAGATGCAAATTCAAGATGGCCGCAGCTACAAAATGGCGGATTAGATATCATCTTGTAATACTGAGGCAACAAATGGGTATAAAATGAGTAAAAAAAATTGTCAAACGGTTTCATTGAAACAAAGATGAATAATGATATAATGTAGATAATGTACTGAAAACAGACAAATAATTCGGAATGTCTTAGGTAGCAGTCATTACACCACTCTTGTTAGCAATCTACGGTATTGATCAGATAAAAAATACCAAAATCGTTGGGCGTAGCGTAACCTAAATAAATATGTAAAAACTACGCCCAACAATTTTATTATTTCTTCATTGCTGATTGCTGAAGAGAGGGGTGTGATGACTGCTACCTAGGACCTATCGAATCATTTTTTATTTTTCAGTACATTATCTACATCATTATAATTTTTTTATAAAACCATAGTGGCATATAGTGGTTGATAGTGGTATATAATGATTTATCCCCCATATAAAAAAATGTAGAATTTGGCGTACCTCTCACGTCTTGGTCCTAAAACCACTATTGTTGCTGCTATTTGTCAATGACTTACCACAACTAATCAGTAAATGAAAAATTGTTGTCAACCAGGCCATTTGTTACGAACTAAGATTCCAAATATAATGATCTGAATAAAACACACCTAAAGTGATCGCGAAACCTAAATTTTATTATTTTCCAATTCAGTATACAAACAATGACATTCAGAAAAATAAAGTCATGAAATTCGTTACAACGCATTGGGAACTGTATAGCTATTATCGTTCAGTTCTATATAATATATAAAACCAGAAGACATGAGTGAAATATGCTATTCCTAAATAAAACTGACTCACAAAGTTATTTCACCAGTGTGGAGTGACTAGTTAAGTCATCTCAATCTAGTGGTTTAGTTTTCACATACTCCCATGAGAAGAGGTCTGTTGGATCGGGTGATGGTGCTGGAATTTTTGTAAAAAGAAAAATTTAATGATGAAAGATATGATAAAACTGATCGATACTTGATGAAAATTCATTATAACATCTTCAAAAAACACTTCAATGTGAGATTCACACTTGAATGTTTACAAAACCGTGACACGTGTTTCGCTATACAATAACATCTTCGGGCGACAAAAATAATGAATGAATTTTCTGTATAGAGAATGATGGGACATCATTTTTTATAAATATATATGCGCAATGGATTGGCTGGTCCACACAGTATAGGCAAAATTTATAAAATACATTTTAATGACAAGTTGGCTGAAGTTTCTTAACTGGTGAATAGAGTTTGGAACATCTGGTGTAAAATGTATATATTGAAACACTTCCCCGCATCAAAACAAAAATACTGTCTCATGAAGAGCGTTTCGCTAACCAAGTTAGCACTATTAGGAGACGGGTAGGACTAATTTTCACGGCTATGAATCCAGACGAATAATTACATTACAAATAAAGGTCTGTCATAAAGCTGATTCCTAGTATTTTTCATTGTTTTTAATTTTATGTACTACCTAATGAATTGATAGCTAATATTCACCTATTTTTTACCTGTAATTGCAGATAAAAACATCAGCAACAATAAGAAAATTCCCTGTTTTTTACCTGCTGCTATTGTTTATTTGCCTCTGGACGAATCGTCACTTTACTTAATAAGACTCATTGAATGAGTTTCTATTTTTTTCTTGTTTCTGATGTTATATTCTACCTGTTTTTTACCCTACCTTTACCTGTTTTTCACCTGTAATTACAGGTAGAAATCAGGTGGATATTAGGTACCAAACAACATTACGAACAATGAAAAACTAGAAACTAATTTATTGTGAGGTAATGATTCGTTTAGATAAAAGTAAAAACGTTAATATAGCCTTGAGAATGAGTCCCAATCAACCCCTAATGATGATTGAAAAAAGAATTAAAAATGAATAGCTGAAAATAACAATTATATTAAGCAAAATAAACCTGAAATGAAATCGTCTTCGGGTGATCACCCGAAGACGATTGTAGATATTAACAATCGAAACGTCGTGAACTAACGTGACTTGGAATCTCTCAACTTTTTATTTTTATTTTCTTCTTTCATTTCTTTATTTTTATTTATTTTTGTTCAATTGTTCTATTTATTTTCGTTCAATTGTTCTATTTTACTTGTATTTTATTTCACTATTATTTCATTTCAGTTTTATTTTGCTTAATATAATTGTTATTTTCAGTTATTCATTTTTAATTCTTCTTTTTTAGTTGTTTCAGGGATTTCAAATCATTTATATAGTAGACAATGGAAGTCCGAACTAGTAAAATTCATCATAAAACATTGTCAACCACCTTCAAATACTATTTTTCGTGACACGTTACATTGCAAATCATGAGTTTTTGGAAAAAATTAGGCTTGAAAAAATGCGTGTTTTTCGCTACGGTAAAAGTGAGCAAAATTACCGTTTCAGCACATTATATTTTCGTGAATTTTTTATGCGATATTCATGACAGAAATGACCGCTTCATCGTATAATACGCCACCTTTTTTTATCATCTTGACATCACCTACCATAATCGGTGTAATGGAGGTATAGATTTCTACTTATGGGGTTATCTGTAGCAAGGTAACTCAATAAATTATATACTTTTCCTTTGATCTTTACAAAAGATTTACTTACTATTTAGTTGCTGAACTTTAGATATAGCAAATTTTTAAATGCTTTTTTAAAATTTTTTTCTGATCTTGCTATCTTGAAACTTGTTTTCCCTGGAATTAAAGATGTTCTAAATTTGTTGTTCATCAAGAGTAAACTTAAATACACCTTGAATATCAGCAACAAAATAATTGAAACCGATCGGCCGATTTTCTAATCTTTTTTTATTTTCCACGTTCTTGCTATCTTGAAACTGGTTTTTCCTAGAATGAAAAGTGTTTGAAATTTGTTGCTCACCAGGAGTATACTCAAATACACCTTGAGTATCAGCAACAAAATAGTTGAAACCGATCGGCCGATTTTAACATTATTTTTCATTTTTACATTCTTGCTATCTTGAAACTGGTTTTCCTTAGAATAAAAAGTGTTTCAAATTTCTTGCTCACCAGGAGTATACTCAAATATACCTTGAGTATCAGCAACAAAATGGTTGAAACCGATCGGCCGATTTTTAATTTTTTTTTTCATTTTCCTTCTTCTTGCTATCTTGAAACTGATTCTCCTGGGAAGGATACTCAAATACACTCCGAAAATCAGCAAGAAAATAGTTGGTCTTGATCGGCTGATTTTTAATATTTCTTTAAATTCTCCCTGTTCTTGCTATCTTGAAACTGTTTTTATTTCTGGAATACAGTGTTATTTGAATTTGTTGCTTGCCAGGAGTATACACCTTGGGTATCAGCAACAAAATGGTTGAAACCGATCGGCCGATTTTCAATATTGGGGTCTCTGTGTTTCAATATTCAAATGCATCCAAAGCTTATTCCAAGGACGCCACATTTTGAACAGATAACAAAAATTTTGAGTAATTATAACTGCACCAATATCGAATTATAACACTCAAATCGCAATCAATTCCTGAACTGAACATTGACGATTGACGACACAACGGCGATACTCATCCTCACATTCTATTCGTTACCGTAACTTTAAATTTAATTTTATGACTCATCAGCCAATCATAAAACTCGGTTAGTGAAAATTATCCAATACGAAACCGCTAATTCTTCAGTCCACGTGGACTACTTCGCAGCGGCATTATTTCTTTGTATTGATTTTTTTGGACTTGATGCCGAGAAGCTTTAAGTATTCACAATAAAGGTTACTTCGACTATACCTATTGGGCTGTTTAGTGATTACTTCAATAAGTGTAAAAAGTGTAAAAATAGTTTAAATTATTCAAGACATAATTTAAATGATTATAATTTATGGAGAAGTTGGAAAGTGCGTACAAAAAAGGCGGCATGTCTTTTCAACCAAAGACATTCAAATTGTAATGTAAATCACCGGTATGTGTTTGATTTGGTGAAGTTGTATGAAGGTATTAAGGTTATTTTATACAGTTGTTAAAATCATTGAAATATTTGATATAAAATAAATTATTAAAATTATTAATTATTAATAATTAAAGTGTAAGACAGAAAATTTGTAAGAAAATTATTCATTTTTCAAAATGAAATTTTATGTTTTACATTTTAGTTAAACAGCTTGTCTCATTGTATCGGGTCATATTCTATATAAAATTCGTTGATACAATCTCACATGTTGGACAATTTTTCGACTGTTTGCTGTCATTTAAGAATCAAAAATGAAATTATAATCTTTATTGAACGACAAGAGTCTGGAAGCAAAGTACCTAATATCAAAATTAAAAATATTGACTTGAAGGTTGAATTAGCATTTGTCAATATACGCTTGTTATTAAAAATTAAAAAATGTTGCTGACATCAGAAAATTTCTACAAAAGTAATAACAGATGAATCAACATATTTAAAAGTTTCTAAAAAATATAACCCTATAATATATAATATTTGTTTTATTAAAACCGTTAACTCCTGATTAACTTTGTTTTTCAGATTCATGCGTTTGATGAAATAGAAAGTAAATAATCTCTTGATTTATTATGATCTCTGCCCCTAATTCACCTATAAATCAAGAGACACGGAGTACATTACAAATACTCACGACCAATACAGGTAACTATTTTTAAATACCCGAAATTATCTAAAAAAACGACGAACTGACTAGCGTAACTTCCATCAGAAACAAAATCAGAGTTAATCCCTGGTCACGCCTAAAGAAGTTTTACTTCGAATATTTTAAAAATCAGCTGATCGGTTTTGTTGATGATTCTCCAGGTGTATTCAAGCATTCTCCTGGTGAGCGACAAATTTAGAACATCTTTAATTCCAGGGAAAACCAGTTTCATGACAGCAATTAGGAGGCAAATGGAAAAAAAAATAAAAAATCGGCCGATCGGTTCCAACTATTTTGTTGCTCATTCTCCGGAGGTATTTGAGTATTCTTCTAATAAGCAACAAATCGAGAATACTTTGTATTCGCGAAAAAAACGGTTTCAAGATAGCAAGAACAGAGAGAATTTAAAAAAAATATTAAAAATCGGCCGATCAAGGCCAACTATTCTGTTGCTGATTCTCGGAGTGTATTTGAGTACCCTTCTGATAAGCAACAAATTTGAAACACTTTTATTCTCAGGAAAACCAGTTTCAAGAGAGCAAGAACGTGGAAAATGAAAAAAAAATCAAATCGGCCGATCGGTTTCAACTATTTTGTTGCTGAGACTCAAGGTGTATTTAAGTTCACTCTTGGTGAACAACAAATTTAGAACATCTTGAATTCCACGAAAAACCAGTTTCAAGATAGCAAGATCAGAAAAAATAAAAAAAAACTTATTTCAAATTTTTTCGTTATATCTAAGGTTTAGCAACTAAATAGTAACTAAATCTTCTGTAAAGATCAAAGGAAAAGCATATAATTTATTCAGTTACCTTGCTACCTTTATATCACGATAGCATTATTTGCGATTTCTAGGGATCGGCACGAGCAACAAAATTGTTATTTTGGCAACTAATTAGCAACTATTCAGCTACGAATTGATGAATTTTTATTTGCAATTTTGCTGGATTCGCCATGCTAGCCTGATAGGGCTATAATTCAATTCAATTGAGAAGCAAAAAGAAAGTTAACTTTCACAGCCGGAGATTACTGTGTGAAAGCTATTTTTAGGAAATCCTAAAGTCAACAGAGCTGTGATCAGAAACCCACAACCACCCAAACTCATCAAATTACATGAAACTAATTTTCCAATTAGCTTGTGGTTCCGGTTGTAACGGATTCATCCATAAAAATCTCACAAATGTATACAATCAATTTAAACTCACATCAATTCCAGACGTGATTTGTTACCAACATTACATATGAATAAACGACTCTTTCTGATGAGTTAAATTTATAGTGTCCAAATTTTATTTTCCAGTATTCCGTCAAACAATTGACTTGGTTGGTTCCTTTGACTTGGTTGAGCGTCTCTCAGACAGAAACAGACAATCCTGTAGTAAAACGGGAAATTCTCCAGAATTCTCTGGTATCTTAGTAAATCTATTCACTTACTATTTGCCTATTTCAAAATTATTTTCAATGCATTGAAAAGTTTTTTTCATGTAGTAAAGTACTGATAATGGGAAACCCATTGAGTCCTTCGCTATCTGAAATGTTTTATGAGTAACCTTGGAGATGAAATTCGTAATAATCAGTTGATTAACAATTTCTTATACTGGTGCAGATACGTAGATGATATCTTAGTCTGTTTTACTGGTACAAAGTTGGCATTTGGGCACTTCCATTCACCCATCAATTGAATTCACCACTTTACTGTAGGTGAATAATTTAATACATTTTCTAGGTGAATAATTTAATACATTTTCTAGGTTCTATACTACAACATTGATGAAAAACATGATTCAACAATTTTCCACAAACCACAAACGGACGTTATCTGCACGTCCGTCCACTACCACGGCCACCACGGAACTTTAATACATGTCCATTTTATGAGTTAGTTTGTACCTAAACACAGTCGTCGAGTAGATAGGTCAGATGATTCTTATTGTTATATAAATCACTAATTATATAGAATTTGGTTAGTATGAAGCTATTGTAGGGCAAAACAAGTGTAAATTTTTCAGTGAAAATCTCACAATACAGTTTCATTTAAATATGTTATGATTTTCTATCAAATATCGGCCATCAGGTTTTGCTAGGTTCCTCAGAATCACTAATATTCTTGAAAACATTATGAAAGTTTGTAATATAAAGTAAACTGAATTATGATGTATCATGCTGTTGAACTATACATGAATTCGAGTTATTTCGTAGAAGAAAAAATTAACCAACAGTTTGTGATGTAACCTAACTTTTAGGCTAGATAACAAATACTTTCATAAAAACATTAAAGTAGGACATTCTCACTTTATATATTTTTGACATTTTCTTTTGAAAAAATAACTGCAGTCGAACAAGGAATTACCCACTTCTCGAACAAGTAACAAATACATACAAGTAAATGTGTCAAATAATGGACTCTTTAAGGAAATCCATGAAATGACCTAATTTCCACATACAAAGGGACCAAAATGGGACCTCTTATGGATGTCCAGTTGATATCCTGTGTTTACTGGGAAATTTTCAACGAAAATCATGTTTCTACAAACCAAATCACTTAAATTGTAAACCATAAAAATATATCGATTTCTAGCTGAACAGATTTTTTTGAATTATTAACCACTAAAAATAGGTGAATTGTCAATTCGAAATCAAATTTCGAAACATTCGCCTCTTTCAACTTTCCTACTCAGTAGGATCAGGTAATTAACTGTCCTTTCTTGCACTGACAAGTGGAAACACCCTAAAACTCAGTCAAATAACTTTATCATGAAAATAGTGACAGATATCAACTAGCTGATTTTTTACTATTTCTGCACATCACATTTCGGCTTTTGTTTAAAGGTGATTGATAATGTTTCATGATGATTTTTATTAGTTCGAACTTCCATTGTCTGATATTATATAAAATGATTTGAAATCTTTAAAAGAACTAAAGTAGACTTAAAAATGAATAGCTGAAAAAAACAATTTAATTAAGCAAAAAACCTGAAATAAAATGATAGTGAAATAAAATACAAGTAAAAATAGAAGAGTTGAACAAAAAATAAAAATAAAATGTGAAGAGATTTCAAGCCAAGTTACTTTACGACATTTCGATTGTGGATACTAACGAAGACGACTGTGGATACTAACAATCGAAAAGTCGTGAAGTAACTTGGCTTGAAATCTCTTAACATTTTATTTTTATTTTTTGTTCAATTCTTCTATTTTTACTTGTATTTTATTTCACTATTATTTAATTTCAGTCTTTTTTGCTTAATATAATTGTTTTTTTCAGCTATTAATTTTTTAGTCTTCTTTAGTTCTTTCAAGAATTTCAAATCATTTCATATGATATCAGACAATGGAAGTCCGAACTAATACAATATTTCAGCTTACTTAGTCAATAATTATTTTGTTTAAAAATCTGTTTTAAAAAAAATCTGTTTTAAAATCTGTTTTTCCGTTAATCAGCTGCCGCCCCCATACGAACGACAACTCTCAGAAGTTGAAAAACTTGTGCGAGCTAAGGACTAACGAGGTC
>WOGO01009477.1:0-10191 GCA_015342085.1 Leptinotarsa defecta
GTGTTCCATTTAAAAAAATATAATTTCTAGAACTTTTTGATAGAAATGACAACGCCGCAATGCTGAAAATAATTTGAATCGATAGAACAGGTAAGGAAATGTGAGAGGTGAAATTTTCAAAAAAATCATGCTTTGTGTTTTCCAGAAACGTCTAACCTACCATCGACTGTGAGTCACGCTGTATAAATAGTACCCTCGTACAATTCTGAGGTACTGATCGAATACGAAATTAAAATTATAAGAAATGTCGTTAAAGATGTTAGCAGAAAACTTTCACTAGTGTTAAGCTCGAGTGACAATACAGTGCAAAAAAGGAAAATAAATTATTCAAAACTACATGTATTTCATGATATTTGATCAGGGACCTATTTGAAGTGTTTCCAATTTTTCAGTTAGATTCGTTCAATTATGATGTAAGGGACATATCTTTATGAGAGATTACATTTTGGGAAAAAAACTTTGGTTTTACTTCTCCGTCTTCATAAAGAAAATTGTTTGAAACCTCCAAAGGGAACAAGAAATCAAATTCAAATTAAACTCTTTCAATGAGGTATAGATCATGATATCTGGTTCAATTCCTCAATGAATGTTTGAAGCACGAACTGAATCAAACCAGGTGATTTTCGTTCAATTCAATTTTCATGTGAGGTTTCCCACAATTTTTAGTACGAAGAGAATAAAAACCAAAAAGCTTTCTTTCACAAAAATATTAGGTAGTTTCAAAAATGTTTCCCATTCAATTGTGTTTTCATAGCTCCATATCTCAATAAATATTGATTCTACTGTGTTGTTTAATTTTTTGCCTCTTTGATGTTCGTAAAAATTTTTTTTTACAAATTCAAACTGAAACAAAGAGCTGCCAAAACCGACCGAAAAATTGATCAGGCATTTGGCAATGATAGTGTTAATGAATGCACTAAGAATTTAGCCACGAAGATGAGTCCCGCAGTGGTCGACCTTCAGAATTCCAGAACGGGAATTCGAGAATCCTGGTGAAGACTAACCCATCACTAACAGATTATGGAGTGGCGGAAGAACTGGGCGTCAGCTTCCAAACGATTTTTGATAGTTTAATAAGTATTGGAACGGTCAAAAATCTCGAAAAGTGGGTGCCCCACGATTTGAACGATCAACAGAAATTGTCACGTTTCGAGGTTTGTTATTATTTGCTTTTGGGCAACCAAAACGACCCTTCATTGGATCGGATCGTCAACAACAGGAGATGTTCAGAACATTGTTTGGACACCGATGAGCCATCCAGGCACTTCCCAAAGGCCAAAACCCACCAAAAAAGACCATGGTTGCTGTATAGTGGTCAGCGGCTGGTGTGATACATCAGCAAGGCAAGGGGCCCGAAACCGGTCTGCAAGTTTGCCCATTCCAACATTGTAGGTCGACTCTCTCAGTTGTATTGCCAATTGCATCATATGCAGGAAATGTTCTGTGAACATTCCTGCACTGACGCCTGTCGGATATAATCCAACGCCGTTCGTGGTATTAGCCAGTGGAGTAGTTGTTTTCTGATAGGCGTCAGTCCATTCAACCTACTGTGTAGGTATATCCGAGACTAGCTTGAACATTTGAAGTTCATTTCTTTAGATTTGTTTACTGCCTGTCGTCAAACATAGCCCACTGACTAGAAAACTTAGATAACTTTCTCACCGGTAGAACCTCCACCAATCAGGACCAGGCAAAAGCTGGCTTCCTCGAGTTCATCGAATTCCGAACACACAAATTACATCCCCTCGGAATCAGTCGACTTTTGTTACATTAGCAAAAGTATACTGATTCAAACAGCGCTCATTTCGAGTAAATTGAATGAGTATTCACTGAGATCATACATATTGAGGTAGACCAATAAAAAATGACAAAACTTTTGAAACAACCTAATGAATCAAGCTTTCGTTATTTTTTCAAATGTGAAACTTCTAGAATATCGCAACACTTTAGTTATGCTTTGGTTATCATACTGTAACTAGAAATTGCATATCAAAGAGTAAGACCTCGTTAATCTTGAACTCGGACAAGTTCCAACTTCAGATGGTTGCCATTCGTAAGAGTACGTTCGGCACCTACTATGGTTATCACTGTTCTGGTTAGGCTATGTTATTTGATACCTCAGCCAACTAAGGAGGGTCAATACTATTCGCAATCCCGTCAGTTATGTAACGTAGTAAAATCAAACCCCTTCAACTGAATATTATTTTTCTAATATGGCAAAAAAATTAACACCTTTCTCAACAAATATAATCATCTTCAATGGTGTCACTGTATATAGCGAAATTCATTAGTAGAATCACTAATGTTGACCCAATATTTATGTAGAACATTAATTTTGTTTCTCGTGTTGATCTGATATACTTCAATTGTTTTTAAATATTCGAGAAATGAGGTTGGCATGTCATCATGAAACCACAAACGAAGTTGAAAGAAGACAGAAACAAAAAGTGATATTGCAATCTTTATGATAAATCGTTAGCAGAGGCTGAAACAAATATTAAAGAAAAATCATCAGAGGTATTCACTTACCTTGAACACATTGTACATTGGTACGTCTTTGTCAAGAATTTGTTTCAAGACACCGGCTGCAAGAAGATACGTGCAGAATTGTATTGCCAATAATTTCAAATCCTGTCCATTGAAGATACTACTGAAATGATCATCTTCATTGAATTCCGAAAGGTACCAATTAATCAACATATGGCCTGAAATAAATAATAAATTCGAGTATTTTGAATTAGGCAATGTTAGTAATTGGACAAATAAAAAAAATATTTTTTGGAAGATACGGGGGTGTTTCTATGAGAAGTGAGACACACTGTATAGTGAAAATCATACAATAAACTGTATTGATTAATTTTTTTTTATTCCAATTTTTAATTTTCTCATTTCTTGTTGATCATTTTTATTTATTTTTTTTATTTTCATCTAGTGTTAATAGTTCTTTTTTTTAATTTTTGGTTGTTGCTTCTATTTTATTCCATTGTAATTTCAGTTTTTGCTTAATATAATTGATTTTTTCGCTAACTTCTTAATTTAAATTTTTTACAGATTGTTTCATGGATTTCAAATCAATTTATATCATATTAGACAATGGAAGTCCGAACTAATGAAAATATTTTTGTATTGAAATGAAATTGTAGAATCGGAATTTTTTTTAGATTATTTACTCCTACACGTTTGTATGAAAAAATACTGTGAGATTCCAAATTGTCACCTGAGAAATTAAAAAAAAAACATAACTAAAAATCTTGCAAATGGACACTAGAAACATTTATGCAACAACTTCCCATAGATTAATAAATACATTATTTGAGAGCTGAAAATAAAAGACATTACGATGTCATCGATGACATAAGTAGATCAAACTTATTCCGTGAATGTTACCTGATTTTTATTCCATAACGAATGTTTGCAATACAAAATGAGTAGAGAATAGTGTCTTCTGTACAATTCAGTGTTCATATAAAAGTATTTGATTCGAAATCATTTTTCTTTCGTGTAATTCAATGTTTATATGAAAGTAGTTGTTTCAGGTGGGCTTTTTCTTCCAATTTGTGTCTGAAAGTTACTTCTTTGTATCAAGATGGAGTAGTAGAAAGTCAAAAACTTTCTTTTCCAAAAATTAATCACTCCTGAAAATATAACCCTCTCTATTTAAAAAATAAACTTTTATTGAAATTTATTCTATAAATTATGCAGAATTGGAGTCCCGAGTTATCCAATCAATGCTCAAAAAACCGTTATTATTTCGTAAATTCTAAAATGAAATGATCAGCATTGATAAAAAATAATTCAGAATTGAATTATTTTCTCCGAAACAAAATAGGAAATAATTTAATTTACAACATAAACATTCTATTGGGAAGAAATATAGTTTTACTCCGAATGAATACATGCTGGAATAAAATGGGAAAACATATTGTGGATTAATATCTTTCAAGTTTGAAACAATATTCTGAATTATATGTGGAAATAGTTCTCTACGATGTATACTTTTTTATGAAATCTCAAACAATGAGTTGACATCTGAAAACAACCTCTCCTTTCTCCAACCCTTTCCCTCTTAGGATGTTTCATTTCTGAGAAGGAATAACTCACCTTAAACTTATTGAAATTTGACATTACTCATCCGTACACACAGAAATTTTTTCTGAAGTTCATAAATGAAGATCAAAGTTTTGATGACAATCTAACCAGGGACACTTTCGAATATTCTTACAAAATTCAACAAGATTCACTAACCAACGAACGAACGAACTACTGTCAATGTTGCCGACAAATGAGCATCATGGTGAACATCCTTCCCATTGAGGATGCATGGCCTACTGATCACGCTGTTCAGATTATTCAAAAGGCATGTCTAACTAGATATTTTAACTTCCTCAATCTGCATAAATGCATAAGAAATAGAGGTTACAGAAATTAAATTAGAATCGTTCTACTGAATGAAATAACAATTATAAAGTTTCAAAAAGTTTCCATTTTTAGAAAATTTCCTGTTACCAACTAACTACAAAATTAATAGTTATGGACCCATGAAGAGATTTATTGCCGATAAATTATTAGAAGATATCACATTAACAACAACCATGATGGTAGAGAATGTAGATATTTTTTAGCAAAATATTGTGTACATTGATTTTTTTACATATGTTTGACATATTTCGATTCTGAATTTTACTAACTCGGACTCCCGGACTTCTAATATGATATAATATGTCATGGGAGATATTAACTCAAGATGTATAAGCTTCTGAAGAAGCTAGCCACAAGCGAAACGTCGGGAAAAATTCCAAAAATCCATGGCCTTCAAACTCGAAGAAGTTTCACAATGATATGATATGATTTGAAATCTCTGAAAAAACAAATGAAATCAAAATGAATAGCTAAAAATAACAATTATATCAAGCAATAAACCGACAAGTGAAATGACAATAAAATAA
Organism: Leptinotarsa defecta; assembly: GCA_015342085.1. Classification (NCBI taxonomy): domain Eukaryota; kingdom Metazoa; phylum Arthropoda; class Insecta; order Coleoptera; family Chrysomelidae; genus Leptinotarsa; species Leptinotarsa defecta. The sequence goes on from WOGO01009477.1 coordinate 4,947, forward strand.
AAATGAGCAAAAACTAAAACAAAATCGAAACGTAATTAAGCAACTTTGTTCAACTTTTAATAAATTGATGTATGTAGCCGTTACTACGTGGTAGGAAATCATAATGAAGAAAAGAGAAATGAAACTTTCTATGTTCTATGGTTCATTACATTAGCCATAATATGCCACCCCTGTAGGTACTAATAGTGGTACTTGGTTTGAATTTACCGTTTACAATGCGGATGTGCCAATTTGAAAACCGGTGACTAAACTAAATCGATTTGATCATTTAACAGGTTGCACCCACGATGTTTATGCTTGTAAATTTCCAAGGATTCTAAATAATTGAGCTTGTTTCAGAGGTACTACACGACAGCTGAACCAATTTATGACATTCCTGAATAATCTCAATAGCAACATTCAGTTCACATTAGAAACAGAGATTGCACGCAACTTTTGAACTGACAGAATCATTCGAGCTGTGTTACGTTGGCAAAACTACTCTGTGTCAAATGGCGCTCATTTCGAATAAATTGAATAAATAATCACATATGAGAATAATCAAATATGACAGTTTAAAGTAGACTCATAAAGACCGACAAAATTTTTAAAGCTACCCATATGCATGCCAGATTTCAGCCCTGTAGGTACGATTTTGATGAATTAAAAAAATTATTGAAATTTCCGCCCTTTTGAATCCTTAATTGCTTCTTTCTGGCCATGTTTAGGTCAGATTCAGATTTGAAACCTCGCAAATTCTCTGTCTAGAAAAATTCTACAAACCCTAAGGCTACCTACAAAGCAATCAACATAGTAATGAAAAAACTGCTCCAAAGAAGTTTTCCATGTTTCAAGAATGTTGGTAAAGTTTCAAATGGAAACTTATTTGACGTTGTTCGTAATGACTTTTTCTACTAAACATCAAATGTTGAATTATGCAGCTGTCTGCCGCAGTAGCAGACGAAACGTTACAACTTCAAATTGAAGGAGGTATATTTTCAAGAAAGATTACTTTCCATGAAAGAAAGGTTTTGCTTTCTACTTATCAATCGTTATACAAATCTGTTAAAGAAATCTGTTTAAATCTGTTTTCCGTTAACCAGCTGAAAGAAAGAAAGGAAGAAAGAAATAATTTTCAAAATAAACTATTTTCCAAGATGTGTAGACCATGCAAAAAATTCCAGACACAAACTGGAAGAAAAAGCCCTCTGGAAACAACCACTTTCATGTAAACATTGAATTATACAGAAAAAACTTTTCCTGTTCAGTTTGTACCTGTTTGTTATGGAATTGGTTCAGATGTCATCCATAGAATTGCTACACAATATAGTATATAACACTGTATATATACATGGAACACTGTCATCTGATGTTTCGAAATAAGACACAGATATTATTGCCTCTTCAGCACCAATCTAATAATTTTTTGCATGATCTGCACATATTTGTGAAGAGTTACAAGTTCCTTTCAACTACGTTGAAAGCATTATAAAAGCAATTCAGCAATGAAAGTCTCATTCTAGGTATATATATAAATTTATTGAAAATATATGCAAGTTTACAATTCAATAAAAATTATCTTATATTTAAATCACATTTCAAAGACTAGCTTAGTAAGGAAGTACACTTCATTGACTAGAATAAAAAACGTTTTTAAACACTTTTAATAGTTCTAACAATTCCAGAGGAATTCAAAAAGAATGGGTTTCTAAAACTTTTGAACCGTACTTTCAGTATTTCTTCCACTTTAGTGAACAAAAAACAACTGAAAATTTCAAATTGCTTCAACAATATTTTATTTCGGTTCGAATAATCCCACAACTTTTTGAATGTCTTTATTTTCAAATGAACTTACAGAATATCCGATTATATCGAAAACTTTATTTCTATGAATATGATAAAAAATTTCACACATTTCCGAAAAACAAAAAAAAGTTTCAATTGTATGGTGAAATAAAATAGTTGAACGAGTGAAGGAATCTGGAATGAACAAGATAACATTGAGGAAAAGCTGAAAAGAGACGGAGTTGTTGAAAGATCTGATGGAGTACAAGATAGAAGAAATTTGTTTGTAGAAGTACTGTATAAACGTCAAACAAAGAAATGATATATTAAAACGAACCAGGTAACATCGTTGGAAAAAATTTAAAAGACGAAGTTAGCAAAGGAACTGAAAAAGGACAAGTTTGAAGGCAATATTTTAGTTTGGTTCTGCAGAAATTAGTCAAATAAATGAAAAAATATTATTAGTTGAAAAATCGGAGCGGAATAAGAAAGAATAAAGCAGACCTTATCAATTATTTGAAAAATGAATGGTTAGACACCAAAGGTATACTTGTGATGCACTGTTTGGACCCTTTGGTGTAGTAATGAATATTACTAGAGTTTTTTTCCAACACAAAACCGTTATTTTAACACCTCGACACGTGATCATCTTTGATCATCCTCTTGAAGATGATCACTTTGTGATCGAAACACGTGTCGAGGTGTTAAAAAACGGTTTGATGTTGGGAAAAAACTGTAGTATAATTTATAACCAAAGGTATAAATGAAAATGATTTTAAAAAAGCCAAATAGTGTGCCAAACACTGACAGTCATTTATAGGAATGTAGCCTGTCACGGCTAGCATCAATGTTGTTGATGGTTTCCGGGTTTTTCCATCCAAACCATCCAAAACAATCACAGTCATTTGGTGTTGACTGAAGATACTGTAGATAGACAAAGATGAATTTGAAAAAATATAAATAAACTAATAAACCTAAAGAAAGCATTCGGCAATTTGCATCAACAAAAAAATTGGAGGTTGAACATATTTGGAGCAGATAATAAAGTTGAAGTTGGAATTGATATTGAACGAGAATTCACGAAATAAACATCGAATAAGGTAAATGAAGTGATAACATTCTATGGAAAAACAAACTCAAAAAATTTTTGAAATATTAAGCAATACAAAGTTCGGTACGAAAGATAGGTAGGAAGATAAGAAAGACTGACAGAAAAAAATTTAAAAGATCATTATCACCAACTAGAATGGACATTTTTGGAAATTGCATATTGAAAATTAATGAATATTTTGTGTTGCTTCTTACAAACTATCCAGATTCCCTAAATAAATCAATTTTTTTTGTGTAAAAAATTATGTACTGGAAAAAAAGGAATGGACATATTACAATTTACAGATTTCCAGATAGAAAAATTTTGGTCTTATATGAAACAAATTACATAATGTTCTTTTGCAAAGATAGGATTCAAGAATTTGTTTAGGGCTGCTATATGGAACCATTTCTATAAAAAGGTTTTCGATATTTACTTTTCCGAAAACATACCGGGAATTTCTTAATAAAAGCTCGTCATATAACACACATAGGTTGATATGATCCGTTAGGCAACAGTTCGAAATCGATCCCCTGAAAATCATCATCCCTTCATGTAAGGATTATATTCATAACCTAAGTCATAACTACTATACTGTCCAAAATTACCACCAACACCAAACTGCTCATAAGAAGGAGCAGTATAAGGCACCATCTCATTACCATAACCGAGTCTTTGACAGTCAGCATAACTTTCCGGGCTAGAAACTACACTAGAGTTATAATCGGCCATGAAGCTGGCGTTGGTAATGCTTCCACTCGTAACAACAGCATTCCCAAACTTCTGCTCGAAATTTTTACTGGTGATGCTGTTACCGTGCTTGCTGATAGACACAGTGACGTTGCCAACATTCACGGTAACATTATCGTCGGCAGTAGAGTACTTCTCGATGTCATTCACAGCCTCTGACAGGGCGTATATGTAGTTGTGGGCGAATCGCAACGTCTCGATCTTCGTCAACTTTGTATCTTCAGGAAAAGTGGGAAGCACGCATCGTAGTCTTTCCAGCGCCTCGTTCAGCATGTGCATCCTATTCCTCTCCCTGTCGTTGGCCTTCAGCCTCCTCACGCGCTTGATTTTCATCACTTGCGAAGGGCTTTTCGCCCTCGTCACCCTGTTACGACCAGTGGCGTATCTTCTCTTAGGTTTCTCCTTGACAGGAGTCGATGTCTTCGACTCGTCCTGCTTCAGGGGGTAGAAGAACTCCAGCTCCTCTTTGTTGTCGAAGAGGTTTCGTCTGCATTGGGTTCCTCCCCAGGTTGTGGGTGTAGGGAGCGCTCCCACTCGCTCTTCCAAGGTGGTGTAGAAGGCAGTGTTGAATTTGTCGTATAGTTCTTGGTTGAAATGTTCCGGGTTGGCTTGTTTCTTGGGAGTGGTGTCATTGTCCAGGTCGAAGTAGTCGCTCCTGTCGTCTGTGAACTCTGATGACTCGGACTTGAAGGATACTTCGAAGCCAGAATCGCAGCTGTCGTCGTAGGAGAGGTCGTTGTACTTCATAGTCTCGAAAAGGGACATTCTGGAAAAAAAAATTATTTATAGAAAAAAGTGTTTGTAATATCGGATAAAGTAAAGTATATCTAAGAGAGTTTTACTAGCAGGAAGTTCAATGAGAGCATTTAGAACATTTGCTCAAATGATTTTTATTTATGAGATAACATTTTATGTCTTTGAAATCGATCCTTATATGTTTCAAAAGATGTTAGTAATTCAGTTATCAATAACTCTACAACGGTTTATTGAAATTTAAAAAAGTGAAGGTCATACGAAATGTCACAAGACTCACTATTGGCTTTTCCATCCAAAAGTACTAAAAATGATTCCTTTTTACAAAAATTTTGTCTGGCACTGTATATGGTATGAGAAAATATGAGCGTATATATGGGCATTCTCGAATATATTTCTCATTCGATTCAACAATTCTAGAGGTATCAATGATGATCATAGATCGTATCAGAAATTAGGATAAGTTGTTGGGTATAAACAATACCCATCAAAACATGACAGTCAGTTGAGAAATTTCATTGTTAACAAGCGTTTTAGAAAACATTTAATTCAATCGTTAAATAAAATTGTCAAATATCTTTTTGAAATAATATCGGCATTTTTTCCCGACGCATGCAATTTCACTCAGTTTTCTTCTAGTTGCTTCTCAAGAATTAGAGAGAAAATATGTTTCAAATTTCGAGGATTTTCAACTTCTTTCCTCCATTTTTCTTCTGCAGCTCACGCAAACGAAGTTGCGGAAAAAAGTTATTTGTATACAGGGTGTAGCATAAGTACGTTAAAATATTCAAGTGACGTATTCCTAAGACAATTTTAAGAAAGAAAGTCTATATGAACTTGTATCCGAAAACGCTTCTTTTTCGGAGATACGGGGTGTTAAAATTGAAT
>WOGO01009478.1:0-10191 GCA_015342085.1 Leptinotarsa defecta
TGACCATATAAATAAATTTGTTACTCATCGAAGATAAAGGTGAAATATCATCGTTCAGACCAAGATTATAATTATAAAAATTTATAACGTAACAAAATGGCGCCCACCTAGCTCTGCGGTCGTGTTTTGGGAAGGGAGCTTTCTTGTATTTTTGGAGTTTGTGATTGGAAGATTTCTTGGTGGCTGTTTGAACCATTGATTATATTTCAAGCTGTTGAATCGTTGAATATCAATTTCGGAAGTTATATTTTTATATGGGTTTAACTTTTTTGTTATTTGTTAAATAATAAAAATTTTAAATATTCGGATCAGTTTTTAGTAGGTAAAAAGACAAAAAATAATAAAAAGAAATATAGTTTCACCGGTTTCTAGGAAGGTTTGACGGATTATCGGTTTTTTTTTTAAATGATAGGATATACCGGGTAAGTAAGAATAGTTTTGATTTCTATATTGGAGATATCTAAATGTTATTTTTTTTTCTTGTTATATTTCTTCTCAGAAAACGTTGATAATCATAGTACTCTTTCTCTTGTTTTAACCTATTATTTGTCGGTAGTGTTCAAAGTACCTTACTTTGTTCGGTTTGAGCTTCATTATCTTTAAGAAGTCCTTTTTTATGTATTATTTCAAAAACTTATATAATACGCACAGATAGCAAGGTTGTTTTCATTCCAGTATCTGTTTTTTTTTTGAGGGAGGGGGTGAGTCGTTTTATGTAAAACGAATAATTTATTATTTGCCTACACAATTTGAAATGGAAGTCAATCGACTTAGAGCCGATGAATTAGCATATGAACTTCAAATACGGGGTGCATTACCGTTGAACGGTACTGTTGATGAGTTAAGAGCACGATTAAGAAAACGTATTTATTTCGAAAAACGCGGTAGTTATACGCCTTCCTACACATTCGAACTGGATGCGGACGCAGAGATTGCTACTTGTGAAATAAAACTCACTGAACTTCGTGACAAGTTAGAAAACTTTGATCACAACAACGCAAAAAATGAAAAAAGTCGTATCATGTCCAGATTGTTACACGTCTCGAATCGACTCAGTCGAATAGCGGCTGAAGGTGCTCAGAAAAGAAAAGAAGAACTTCTTGAAGAAAGTGCAGAATTATGTGAGAAATTAGAAAATATGAAACTGGAAAACGAGAACGTGCCACTGGAACAGAAGAAAAAGGAAGCAAGTACTCAGGTGGACGAAGACGAGGTTGAAGAGAACCTAGAAGATGTACATTTACTGGAGTCACCTATGCAACGTCAAGTATCTTTTCAGAACTGGGATTCGGAAGTTCATGAAGATAGTCGCAGAAGAATAGAAATGGACAAAGAAAGGGGTTACTACGGAAACGTTTTGGAATTGAAAAATCCAAGATTCGGCGACTACACAAGAAGAGTCGAGGATGGCAGACCCAGATTTGAAGATAACAGAAGGATACAAGATAATTACTGAGCAAAATGGGACAGTACAGAATGAGAAATGATGATATATTTCATGATGGAAGGTATAATATCAGAAGTGGAAGGCCAAGAAAGTCTAAGGTGGAAGGGTAGCACTGGAGAAGATACAACCGCTCGAAACTTCAACACCGTTTCCAAGTGGAATCTCGTATTTGATGGACAGAACATGAGCGTCACAAACTTCATAGAGAGAGTTGAAGAATTGAGTACTGCCTGTAATATTCCGAAAAGTCAACTCATAAGATTTACTCCAATACTTTTGAGAGGTACACCTCTTCATTGGTTCAGAACTACTACTGAAAGTTTGTATACTTGGGAAAATATCACTTATCATTTGAGGAAATTATACTTATCATCATATTATGATGACGACATCTGGAATGATATCAGGAATCGCACTCAGGGTCAACACGAAGAAGTGGCAACTTACATCATCAATATGGAAAGCCTTTTCGGAAAGTTGCAAGAGAAACCATCAGAACTAGAAAGAGTAAGACTCATCCGAGAGCGCATGTTGCCGGTCATACAAACAAGATTGCCGTTAGGTCCTATCTATAGGCTTTCTGAACTTTTGAGACTAGGTAAATGGATTGAGGATGTTCAAATGAGATCACGGAGAATGAGACCACCTCCAACAAATAAAAATTTTGTCACTGAAACAGAATTCATGTATAGTTCCAGGAGGCACCGCACGGATACAATCGGAACTGAACATAAACCAAACCCAGAAGATAATGGTAGAGGAGTTGGACTCGACATTCGAACTGGCAGCTCTTCGACAAGGAGTCAGATTAGTGCAAAATATCAATTGTTTCAATTGTGGAAAACTAGGTCACATCTCAAGAAATTGTCAAATACCAAAGGTTGTAAGATGTCACCAATGTGGCAACCCCAGCAGGAACTTACCAGTAGACGAAAAATATTCCCGTTATCCGGGAAACGCAGAGGAGAGTTGCGAGGAGGCCGCATCGTAAACTCAGGGTCAAGCCACGCGGCCACTTCTAATTAGACTAATTATGTACGTGTGAATATGAGTTGGATTACGTTTTTTCTAATGTCCAAGGAGATGAGAGACCTTATCTCAGAGAAAATGTCTTGGGTATTCATTTAACGGGTTTACTGGACTCTGGCTCATCAGCGACAATCATTGGGGAAGGTGGTTATAAGATGATTAAGAATTTGGGTCTGAAACTAAATAGATCTGTAACAAAATCATGTACTGTCGCGAATGGAAATGAGTGTGAAGTAATTGGTTATTATGACCTACCTTTCCAAGTGACTGACAAAGTTGTTGTTGTGGAAACTTTAGTGGTACCGTCACTACCGCACCTACTAATATTGGGTTCCGATTTCTGGCGACAAGTTGGAATTGTTCCAGACCTTAGAAGTAATCATTGGACTTTCTCAAATGAACCAGCGGCGTTTGAAATAGCGAGCATTACTGACAACATGCTTTTATCAGATCTTCAGAGAAAGCAATTGGAGGACACAGTGGAGAAAATTTTTGAAGATATGCCGTCTGGATTAGGATGCACCTCATTAGTAAAACACGTCATCAAAACGAAAGCTGAGCCCATAAAACAAAGATTTTATCCTATGTCACCGGCATTGTTGAAGCATGTGTATGAGCAGCTAGATGACATGTTGCGTCAAGGGGTAGTGGAACCATCGTCATCGCCATGGTCTTCTCCCATTGTCATGGTAAAAAAAAGACGATACTTATCGATTCTGTATAGACTTCAGAAAAGTCAATAAAGTCACGGATAGAGACGCTTATCCGCTTCCTTTTGTGTCTACTACGTTGGATAAACTCAGAGATGCAGCCTTTCTTACCTCATTGGATGTAAAGAGTGCATTTTGGCAGGTGCCGTTGGCGGAGGAGTCGAAACCGATTACAGCCTTCACGGTTCCTGGCCGTGGTCTTTTCCAATTTACCCGTATGCCATTCGGGTTGCATAATTCAAGCGCAACGTGGCAGCGTTTGGTAGATGGCGTATTAGGTGCTGATCTGGAACCTTTCGTTTTTGTCTACTTGGACGACATAGTGATTGTAACGCAAACATTTAAAAAGCATTTGGAAATCTTGTCAGAAGTTTTCAGAAGACTTAAGGAAGCTGGTTTGAGAGTTGGGAGAGAGAAATGTCAGTTTTGCAGGTCAGAGTTGAAATACCTTGGGTATATAGTGAATAAGAATGGACTTCATGTCGATCCCGAAAAGGTGTCGGCGATCTTAAATGTGCCTCGGCCTAAAAACGTAAAAGAGATACGACGTATCCTGGGTATGACTAGTTGGTACCGGCGATTCATACCAAACTTTGCGACTGTGGTGGCGCCCTTAACGAATTTGTTGAGAAAGACTGTGAAATTTTCTTGGGAGGAGTCATGTGAACAAGCTTTCATTAAAATCAAGGAACTGCTAATCTCAGCACCAGTAATGAGCTGCCCAGATTTTGACCGCCCTTTTTGCATTCAAACGGACGCTAGTGATTATGGATTGGGAGCGGTCTTGACTCAAAGTGATAGTGAAGGAAATGAAAAGGTGATCAGCTATATCAGTCGGTCATTGTCTCGAAATGAACGAAAGTATAGTGTGACGGAAAAGGAATGTCTTGGTGTACTTTGGGCGATAGGTAAATTCAGACCGTATATCGAAGCGACACACTTTAAAGTCATCACCGATCATTTTGCATTGAAATGGCTCAATGACTTGAAAGATCCCACGGGTCGTCTGGCCAGATGGAGCGTAAAACTTCAACAGTATAGTTTCGATATAGAACATCGTCGTGGCAAAGATAACATTGTACCAGATTTTCTGTCGCGAGCTGTTCCCATCGTGGACAGTATAGATGCCGAGCACGATTTATTTCCAAATAGTGAAGATCCTTGGCTTCAAAATATGCGAAAGAAGATAATGGAATCTCCATTGAATTTTCCATTATGGCGGTGTGATGAAAAATATGTTTATAAAAGATGTAGGGATGACTGGAAAATAGTTGTGCCGAAATCCCATCGCAAAGAAATTATGAAATCCCACCATGACAACCCAACATCTGATCACGGAGGTGTCCATAAAACGTATCATCGCATCTCGGCAAAATATTTTTGGCCAAAGATAAAGGTGGACATAGTTCGCTACATTCGGGGCTGTACAATCTGTTTGGCACAAAAACCAGAGCAGAAGGCTCCACCAGGACTACTTTGTGGCCGACCAAATGTAGACAAACCATGGGATACAATATCCATAAATGTTATCGGACCTTTGCCTAAATCGTCGTCAGGATACTGTCATATTTTGAGCATATCAGACTATTTCTCCAAGTTTTGTTTATTCTTTCCAATGCGAACGGCAAACTCTAAAACTATTATTAGGCTTCTAGAAGACCGTCTATTTCTTTTATTTGGAGTACCAAGAACATTGATCATGGACAATGGCAAGCCCTTCGTCAGTCATGATATGTCAAAGTTTTTGGACTCCTATGGAGTGAAAACTATTAGAACGCCGTTTTATCACTCGCAGGGGAATCCTTGTGAGCGACAACATCGAACACTGGAGGTGATTCTTCGGTCATTTATACAAGATAATCAGAGAATTTGGGATCAAATTTTACAAAAGGCGGCCTGCGCAATTCGTACAGCCGTCCACGAGAGTACTGGAAAAACGCCTTATTTTACGATTTTTGGAAGGGAAATGTGCTTGCATGCCAAAGATCATATTCTTTCAAATAGACTTCCAAATTCTGATCCAAGTTGTAATGTGGAAAATTTACCATATCATTTCAACAAGATCTTCAAGGAAGTAAGAACGCGTTTGGATGAGGCTTATGAAAAGGGGCAGAATTATTATAATCTTCGCCACCGTGATGTCAAGTATCAAGTGGGTGATAAAATTTGGAGAAAGGCTCATCATCATCGAATGCAGCATATTGTCTGCTTCTCCCATAACTATTGGTGCCCAGTTGGAATATCCAGCTCTTGCACTAATGAACTTTTTATTATCCAATGGATTGGAATCAGGATTTTTTTGTGTGATCAATTCATATAATTATTTCTATCTTGCATTTTGCAAAGTGAAGAATGTGTTCCATCTCCTAGGACGATTCCTTCAAGTATCTGGATACTTGTTAATGATTTTTTTGCAATGATTTTGAATGCTTTAGATGGTATATTATGCTTAATTGATCGCATTTCATCAACTATAACATGGATACTTTTCATTAAACTCATATGGTCAGGTTTTTCCAGAATCAAGTGAGACAATTTCAGATTGAGAGAGTTTTTCCCATGGAATTTTGAAAGATGACCAAGCATACTCGCTGTTATATGATATTTCTATATTTTCCTCACTATTACCCGCTAGCGAGTAAGTGTTGCTTTGTGCTGATTTAGAAAGGATAAAGATAGTCCTAGTTTCAGAGGTAACTGAAAGGGTTGCGCCAGGGGAAACCCATTTTTCGCCTTTCTGCAGTAAAATCAATACCTCAGATTTAACGAAAGGCAAAACCTCTTATTCTACAGGGATTCCGTTGGAATCGAGAACTGATCGGAAACCATTAGTTTCAAGTTTTGTGCAAGCTGAAAGACTAAAAGTAGTGATTTTATTATGTAACTCGTAACATAGTCATGAATACGAACGAATAAAAAGCTGAAGTCATTCAACAGAACTGTTGATGGTGATTTACTTCCATTAGTATTTCGTTTGATTTGATTATGCAGAGTGAAAAATAATTATTGAGGTAACCATCAGTCTACTTCTGTGTCATTATTCTTCTATAAGTACTAATTAATGAATATTGTTGACTTACTGTGACGAAAGTAAATGTTATTAAAATGGGGGCTTTCCACCGATAAAGTGAACAAATATCAAATGAATCTCAATAAAAAACTAAATATGATTGTAGGAAATCACTATAATTTTGAGTAACTCACATTTCAGAATCAAGTTATCGTACAAATGTTCTTCATCATAGGATAAGGGGTTGTCGATAGTGTAACGACCGTATGTATGTATAGAATAGTAGTTTTTCGGGGATTCGGTCTGATTAGAATAAATATTTACTCTTTTTAGCTGCCCGAGCTTTCGCTAATGTTTATTAGCTTTATCGAGGGCTGTAATATAAAAAGGACATAATAAATATATACAAGCAGATTAGTTTTGTTTGAATTGATTTTGAGGTTAAGAGCTTCAGATGCTGAAATAGGACGAGCTAGATCTTCATTCAATTTTCGATTAGCAGTAGCAACGTCATTAGGGTTAAATGATAAATATAGTTGTGTGTCACCCGCATACATATGTGAATTACAATGTCTTAAAACAGAAACTAGATCACACGTGTATTCGCAAAATAATTAGGATCCAAGTATAGTTCATTGAGGTACTCCAAATTGAATAAATTCACTGCTTGATTTTCCCTTTGAAGTTTCTACAAACTATGAACGATATTAAAATTGCTTTTAATTAAAATTATATATTTTTATGAATTCAAGAAAAGTAACAGTAAGAATGTAAAAAATCGATAATCAAAAAATTCACTTTTTCGAATGCCTCTTATGTTTCCAGATTTAGATACTTTTTCCACTTCTTTATTCTGTTATATTGGTTTTTTGTTCTATATAACAAACCATTTGTTTTCTGTTGCCGCGTCATACTTGTCTTATTTCAGTGAAAAAAATAATCTGAATATTGTTTTAAATCAGTCAATAACTTCCAGTTCTTCATATTTCATGCAACAGACAGACCCCTCCTCATTTATTTATTACTGCAGGAAACGTCTCTAATAGGCCATCTGAAGCCGTATATAGGACTTAATTTAATGTCCTGTCATAGTTCTCTGTTCTACGCGTATCGTAAATGCAGTTTTTCGCTAGAAATTTCTCCGTTATTTATATTGTCATAAACATTTGCAGTTTTCCGGGTACTTTGGGAGCAGCAACTGTTTGGCAGGAGGCCATGCATGCAGGATGAATATTGAGGACATAAATATCCTTTTTGCGAAAGATCTAGAGTAGAACGCCGTTGGAAATTATACAGTGCGCATCATAAGTGTTACCCCCCTATCTAACTCGTTACTGGATTTTTTATTTCTACAATGTACATTTGAGTATGAATAGTTCACCCCTAATTTCATCCCTTACTGGAGGGAAGCAATCCTTTCAAAAAAATTGAATATCATGGGGTGGTGATTGATAGCTAATTCGAAATATTTTATTCTCTATTCAACCGTGCAAAGAATTACACCACAAACAGGAAGGCAACTGAACTAACACTAACTTTTTATGTTATTACAGTAAATGTTGACCTCCTGGCAAAAATAGAGTCAATTTTTACTTTCAGTCCTGACGCTTTGCAAAGTATCGTGAGAAATTGTTGCACACACTTTCATGAAAATTTGGATTGTTTGGAGCAGTGACCACGTTTTCGTTGTTTTGTCGATTCATTTAGAATACCCAAATTAATAACGCATATGTAAGATTAGTTCACAGATTCACAGTACTGTATACTTCTTTCCAGGTCCAAATGGAACAGCAATCCCCACTTCTGTGGCTCGTATGTTTACGTAGGCTTGGACCAAGAAGTACACAATGCAACTGCTGAAGATTTAGCAAAGCCACTGAAGTCGAAGAACGGTAAAGAAACTCTTCTGTTTGCTGGCGAAGCAACAAGCGAGACTCGGTATTCAACTGTCCATGGTGCTATCGAAACGGGCTACAGAGAGGCCGGAAGATTGATTGAGATGTACAAGTAATTTCAAGTTTCATCTAATCACACTGTCGATCATATGTATTGAGTATGAAAAAATTCTGCTATTGTGTTTCACATTCATATACAATGGTTTAATACATTTTACAGAATATTTTTTACCTACCATTCCAAAGTATTTCATTGTCTCATATTGGAATTTGATTGTTTTTTTTTGTTAATTTTGAATTCGATTAGGTTGCAAGCACAGCATCAGAGAAGAAATCATCTCATGAATTCCATTAGTTCGGACTTCCATTGTCTAAAATGATATAAAATGATTTGGAATCCCTGAAATACAATTGATAATTGAAATGAATAGCTGAAAATAATCATTATATCGAGCAAAGAAACTCTGAAATAAAATTACAACAAGTAAAAATGAAATAAAAAGAAAACAATTTTATTGAACAAAACAACTGAAATTACAAAGAAGTAACATACAACAAGAACCAAATAAATAAAAATTGAAATATTGATAAAAGCTGAAAAAATTAAAAATATTATCAACAAAAAATTAATAAATAAAAATTAAAAGATTTCAAGCCAACTTACTTCACGACGTTCCGATTGTTAGTATCCACAATTGTCTTAGGGTGATGACTGTACTAATTCTCCGAGAGATGACTATTTATATGTCATTCCAGTGCTTTCACCTATCCCCTCTTCCCTCTCTACGCTTCACCGATTTAGCGGGAGATGACCGTTTGACGGGAGTTGGCCGTTCTCCGCTTCATTCCGCTTCCATATGTTCCATATGTTCCGCTTCCAAATATGCAGCTTCTTTGAATTTTCTCCTGAACCATTATTTTTCTCTGTGGATGATCTCAGCTTGGAACCTCTTGATGTTATATTGATGAGTCCAAACATGCGCTGCTGTTCCCGATTTGCTGGCTTCTCCTCGCTTCTAGCTAGTCATGAACTCTTTCTGCAGTTGGATGGGTACTGCGCATGCAGACAGAGTCAGGAAACAACTCCATAAATACATACTCCGGGGTGGGAATCGTAATAATGATTATTATTTGGGAGAGGTGCATATGACATGCTCCAGGTTCAGGTGAAAACACCTTACCCCTCTCATGTAGACCTACGACTTTGTAGGTTTGTTTGGTCGTGATACTCAGACGGTTCGCACCGTTCAGGAGAGTCCATGCCCGGTACTGATGATAGGGCAAGTGCCCCGAAACCGGTCCATAGGTCTATCGGTTGGTCGGATCGACCAAACGAAATTAATTTCTGATTTCTATAGTGGGAAATAACTTGCGACGAATCTTCCAAATCGTATACGTTGCACAGGTACCTGATGGTTTTACTTCAACTCTCTGCGCGGCATTAGCTGGGTGGGTTGTTTTTTTCCGTTGGGTATCTGCCACACGTACCTACAGAATCGTAGGTCTACATGAGAGGCAAGGGGTAAGGTGTTTTCACCCGAAGGTGGGGCATATATTATGCCTGAACAAATGTGATGACGGTCAGAGACTTCCAACTGCCTGGAAACCACTAATTTCCCGATGCTCACCCTCCACCAAGACGTCCGGTAATCACCCGAAGCCCCGTCCCCACCTTTCCACTTCAGTAGCTTCCGTCGATATAAATACCACCAAATACCCAACGACACCGTAAACCCTGAAGAGGCATAAGCCTATAGCACGGTCCTAGCAAATCATATAACAACATTGTGAAATACTAACCCCCAAAAATTAATGAACATGATACATACATGATACAACTCGTGACAAGACCTGGATAGTAGGCAGATTTAGATCCCGGCGTCAAGCCACATCAAATTCTTGAAAGTCGCTCCGAAATGGGAGCTGACGCGTCGAAGACAAAACTCCAGATGCGGTTCAACCCGAACTCCATATCAACATATATATATGGAGTTCGGGTTGAACCGCGTTCTGTTGTGGATGTTGCTGAGACCGATGTAAAATTTGGTGACAGGTCTTGTGTATTTGAAATTTGCGGAGCATTACATTGCGTTGCGATAT